>JAFVLL020025604.1:0-36698 GCA_021397915.2 Tor tambroides | reverse complement strand
CAGCTGATTTTTGGGACTGAGCCTTTTCTGTTTTCCTTTTTTCAATAAATTTGAGTTTATTCACCTGCTGTTGGATTCCGGTCTCGTTCCTGACATGGGCATGAGAAAAAGACCAAATATTCAACGTTCCTGACTTCCACATTCCCTTGGAATCCACTGGCAATTTTATGGCAATAATTATTTGTACATTTTCTTACTCAGGACATTTTTTTTTATAGTCAAGAGAATATATTTATAAAAAATCTTATTTTAGATATTTAGGGCAAAATAAATACCAAAGTACTACTGTTTTAAAAATATAGAAAGCCCATGATGCAATGGGAAAATTTCTTTGTGGGAGTGCAGTGCAGCATTGATCAATGTCTCTTTACATTGGCAGAATGTTTGTTTTTGGTTTGGCTGAACACCAGACAAGTTTAAGCCACCATGTGCACGTCCAGTTTCATGGCATGATAAATGTGCTTTTACAAGATCTGCTGTCAGAAGTTTAGAGATGCCGAGAAAATCTTTCTGCTTGTTCTTCTTCAAACTCAAGAAGCCACACCACAAACTTCAGCTGGAGTTTTTTAGTTGTAAATGACCAGTGTAAGCTATTGCAAAATGACAAGCATCACCTGTAAGGTTGTGAATTTTGGTATACATGTAGAATGTGTATTTTTTATTTCATAGAGGCTGCAGACAAGCAAATATGATGATTCCTAAAAAGTGATTTCTCAGTGAAATCAAAAACACGTGATTTACAGTCTCCGTGTTTCCATCTTCAGAGATGATTTCTCTCCAATTGTCCTTCAAAAAGAAAACAAAACTCTGAAGGCAACAGGAAGTAAACATTGTTATTTGAGGCAAAGACAAATGGCCATTTCCTGTCTGGGCAGGAAAGAATGTACTCGAACCAAAATGGTTCAGCCTTCCCCAGCAGTACACAGCAACAACACCAGCCTCCTATAGTCTAAAAGTGTGTACGTTTTTCATAGCTGTGTGTTTTAGGAATGCCCTTGGCCCCACTAATTGCTTTTGACACCAAACATTTGTATACATATGTGTGTGTGTGTGTGTGTGTGTGTGTGTGTGTGTGTGTGTGTGTGTGTGTTTTAGGCATTGTTACAGAGTCTTACTGTAGGTCTCCTATCCACTCTGACACAAACACACACTACATGTTTTACAGAGCAGTGTTTTGTCTCGTTTTGGGATGTAGCATTCTGTGGGTGTGGGTGTGTTTTGAGATACTGATCTTGTTTACAGTTCAGACAGCCATTTTGAAACCTTTCAGATTCAGGAAATGAGGGCATACAGGGGTTGACAACATTTCAGGGTAGGTGTGTGTGGACCTTATTTAGTGATAGACGGGGATAAATGTACAGTCTTTTCAACATTCAGTAACATGGGACAATTAGAGAGTAAAACCGAATGGACTGTACATCCATCCCTTACAGTCTTGTTTTCTTTTGTGAAATATTAAATATGTCATCTACCCTGAGTAAGATGTACTGGTGTGTCTTTTTTCTGTGTGTGTGTGTGTGTGTGTGTTTCTTAATATGTTGGACACCTGCTGAGGAAGCTTTTAAGAGCTTAACCTGTCAGTTCTCTACTTGTCTTTAGGCTGATAGAAGCCTGAGGAGCTCCAGGCTATTTTAATGCTTCTGTTGAAGTTCAAGACAGAGTGTCTTAACACCATCAAGTCTTGGTGATCACAGACAGATGCCCCTGGAGTGTATCTGATCTGTTAAATGTGTGAGGGGGTTACTAAGGCCAAGTGCACTCTATACTTTTTTCAGTGTTAAAATATATCAGTTTAATCTATTTCAATTTCATTTTCTATTTTCAGTTTCAATTTTACATGCTGTATTTCAGTCATTTTAAAGGTGTGATATATGGAACTTTCACGGTTTGCTTTATGGAACACAAAAATGTAATTTTGGTACTATGTATACATTTTTGATAAAAGCTGAATAATTTTCATCATTTTGAATTCATATGTAGTTATTTTGGGTTTATTTTTCACAATTTAATGATTTGTTTTGTTTAGGGTATTTCCGTGTTATGTCTTGAATGTGTAATGCCTTGTAATTACAAATGTACAAACTTTGAGGTACAATTTTCTTAGGTTCATGTTAATGCAGCATAAGCATGCTAACCAATCTGAAATTGTAATTACAGTGTCAGATTGGTCAGGGTGCATATTTTACCTTAACCTGGATAAACCAATGGTGTGAGTTTGAGGTGGGACCTGTTTAGCAAACTAGTGGCAAAACCTCCCTTTGGTTCATTCTCAAAGATACATTTCATTCATAAAGTAAAAATGATTTCAGACTTGTTTGTTATGGGTAGTCTTGGGATTAGTTATTAGGGATATATTGGGGTTACCATTTTATAAAAACAATAGAAGTTTATTAGGGATGTGCATTGGTGCATCTACTAATAATTATATATAAATAAATAGTTTTTTACCAATGCAAATACGTTAGAAATGCATCACAATACAAATGTCAACTTGTATCCTATGCACACTTTTTTAAATTGATGCATTGCATTGTTAAGTTTTATGCCGATGCACAGACTTAAATCGGTGAATCTTTCCATCCCTAAAGTCTATAATATGTCCTTGTTTAGATAGTTACCTAAACATGTGTGCTGTGTTTGTATGTTTTTGGTTTTGAACATTTCCTTTCTTCCACAACATTTTCAGTTTATTCCAGCACAAAATACCATACCCCTTCCCAGAGAAGAGCCCAGGAGAGAGAAAGTGTGCGTAGGCTGTTTTAAAAAAAACTTGGTGAACTCCCCTGCTGTCTACACAGGCAGCTGGCTTTTAAGTCAGCATCTTAGCTGACATAAGTGATCGATCTGGAACATTTCACAAAGACATTAACTATGTAAGTCCAACATAAATAGTGATTCTCACACAGAATGCACAGCAGACTCAACAATGTTATTAGTTTGATTTTAAGCATTTAAGCTAACAGTGTGAAATGCTACTTTAATAAGCACAAAAATATTGGGGAAAAGACTGTTTTACATTTGTATTGATGCCTTCAGTTCATTGCAGTGAATTCTGGGATTAGAATTTGTCTTATCAAATATTGTGGAAGCTCACTAGGTTTTGTTAGAGAGCTAACATCTGGTGTAGTCTCACAATACAGCATTGCAACTTTAGTCAGTCTGATTCTAGCAAATTGTGTTTGTAGACTCTTTCTGTGTTGTGTGGCCCATCCATTGTGCTCCATGACTGCAGCAGATGTGCGCTAAACAATGCAATGGATAAATAAAAGGAAACACTGTATAAATAGCCCAGTGTGTGTGTGTGCAGCTGCAAAGCTCAAGCATGTGAAGGAATTTGGACCTATAAAGACATTCAAAACCAACCATATGGGCCTTTTCGTCGTTACTCTATGACTCTTTCTCTCCTTTCAACAGGTGTTTGGCATGTGATATAAAAAAGAGTGAATGCAATAAAACTGGGCATGTGTGTGTGTCAGTGTGCGTGTGAAGACCTATATGCTGGCAGACGGGGTTGAAGATTTAAATACAGCTCAGATAAGAGGCCCAGAAATAAATCTCTTTCTGTTACAGTGCTCCTACCTCACCTTAAACCACACACACACACACACACACACACACACACACAAACGGAGATACACACTTAGAATAATGCTATCAGCCGCTGATAACGCCAGTGATGAATGCACTGATAAAACACAATGCTGCAGTGCTTCTGTAACGATGACCTCTTACAACACACAGGAAATGATTATCAGAGCTGAGAGAGAGTGGCTCCAACGAATGAAAACAGAGCACAACAGTGGGGTCCTGGAAGTAAACATCCCACTCATTTTCTCCATGGAGAAACTGATTTTTACTGATAATGGAAAGGTCTTTCAGGATAGAAATAGCTTGAGCTTCAAAATCAGGGGTGGTATAATGTGCAGAAAGGTTGGGGCAATTTTAAGGGCCCTCAAAAGACAGGGGTCCAGCAGTACTTCAGACTTTTTCTTTCCTGATTTTGTCATTTTAAATGGTCTAGTGCAGTGCTTCCCAAACCTGTCCTGGAGGACCCCTAGCCCTGCACATTTTGTATGTCTTCCTAATCAGACGCACCCAATTCATGTCTTGCAGTCTATACTAACGAGCTGATGAGTTGAATCAGGTGTGTTAGATAAGGGAGACATACAAAATGTGCAGGGCTAGGGGTCCTCCAGGACAGGTTCTGGGAAGCACTGGTCTAGTGAACTAGTAAACACCTGCATACTCTTAAGATGTAGTCACTATTACCATTGATCATCAAACTTTCACTGGCAAACTCTAGTCATTTCCGTAGAAATCCACATGATCTGGAGATTTCCCCACGCAGATTTTGCAGAAAAGGTTCACACGCATTTGCCGCATTGATCAACAGAAAACTGATTGGCTTGAAAGTGACTCCTGTGTGAGCTGTACTTCATATATCTCTACACTACTGACAACAGAAAATGGACCATTTTGACTGCAAAATATCACAGTTTAACTCCTTGAATTAGCCAGCCAATCAGAGCTAACTGGATCTGAAAAGTTCTTTCCATATTTGTGTTGAATATGTGAATGGACAGTCGGTGTTCTGTATGTGGCTGAAACCCAAAGTATACTTCAGTTTTAATGCAAACACTTAGCACATGCATACAGCCTAACTTTTGTCTTTGTCCAGTGTCTGCACTATTTCTTTACAGAAGTTAGAACCAATAAAAACATCTTTGTACTCTTTAAACTAGAGTTGCATGTATCTCTTAACCCCCTACAGAAGTGCTCTTCCACATGGGCATCTATTGCTGTAGTGTACAGAAATTTGTTGTTGTTCTGTCTCTTCAGTTTCTTTTTTTTTGACTGTGAAACTAATCTCCAACCATGCTCCTTGAGAGCTACCATCCTGGGGTGTGTTTTCCACAAGCATCGTTAGCTAACTATGGTCACAAGTTCCATTTAACTCTATTGGTAATGACGAAACCTGCGACCATAGTTGCTTTTGGGCAATGCACCCCTGGAGAGTTCAGCTCCAACCCCAGTCAAACACACCTGAAGCAGCTAATCAAGTTGTCCAGACTTACTTGGAACTGAAGTCTGCAGGAAGGTAGCTTTCGAGGAGCAGGTTTGGAGACCCCTGAAGTACTTGGTTGTACCTTCTGCTGCATTCAAGTCCTCCTGGGACGTTTGTACTTACGAGTTGACAAGTCGTAATTACAACGTCAGTTGCGTTGAAGTCACTTTGGTTGGAACAAGATGACGATTTAACTTTTCTACATAAAATTCAAAGATTTTTTTAACTCTACATCTACAAAACAATGAATAAAGAATGTGCATCATTGTGTTTTTGCTTCTTTCTGTTTTTATTCAATTTATGAAGGTGATGTAAACTGAATCATTATGTATTATATGGTAATTATACAATAATGTAATATTTTGTATATCTAACTTATATAGTTTTACTGTAAATGGCAAAAAAGTCATTTTATTGATTTCAACAAATTTGCCGTCAATACAGATGCTGCATATCTATAGTCTTTGGCTTTGTCCATTGCGTCCGACACATTTTCTCACTGACATGCCCACAACTCAGAAACTCAGGGCTTAAAGAAAATTTTGTTTCCCACTCATAATAACGACTTTGGCGTTCATATGCATTCAACTCGTAAATATGATCTATCCGACATGACTTGAACTCACCATTCATCGTTTGAGCCATAAAACCATATAATGATATAGTATGTACTGCATGTTAGTCTGCCTACTGAGAGTATGATCTATAAGTCCACATGTCATACTAAAACCGACACTAGAATCAGCAGTATTTCGGTTAAAAAGGATAATGGAGGATGGTTTAATACACATAAATTAAAATGTTACTTTTAAATGTTATATTTTTATTTCTAAAATGCTTGTTAAATGAGTTTAAATGTATGCAGTATTGAAAACTATCCTGTATAATTCAGTTTGTCATATTTTCGTCCATGGGTGTTTTCACTTTTTAATAAATGTTCACCTTTTGATTATTAATATTGCCTCTAGTAATTTTGTCTGATTTTTAATTTCCAAACTATTTTTGGTTCATTTTAAGCCAGCAATAGTAATTTTCAATCAATATCTGAGTTAATTAAAACAACCCAGCATGTTGGGTCAAACATTTAACCCAACCCAATGGAACACTGGGTCAAATATGGACAAACCCAGCATTGGGTTGCCAAAATAACCCAAATAGGGTTGTTTTAAGCCAGCATTTTTTTTTTTTTTAGAGTGTATGCTTCTAAGCACAGGTTGAGAGCTATAGTTTCAACCAGACAAGTTTTGATGCTGATTGCAAAAGTTTATTGGAATTGTTTTTTCCAGGAAATGCAGAATTGTTGAACTATGTTAGCAACAATGGAACTTCCAACCATAGTGAGCTGACAATGCTTTTGGAAAATGCACCCCTAGTTAATAACAGAGGTTGAACTCCTAGACACATCTGGAAATGTGTATTGAGCGTATGTGTTGAGTTTATGGAGCCTAGGTCTTCAGCCCTGCTGCTGGGGACCCACTGTCTTACAAATTTTATTTCCAACCTATTCAGCACATGTGAACCTGAAGACCTTGATTAGCTGGTTCAGGTGTGTTTGATTAGGGTTGCAGCTAAACTCTGCAGGACACTGTGGATCCCCAGGAACAGGGTTGAAGACGGTTAAGAGTGAATCAGGTACATTCTGGTTGATTTTCTCTGAAAAGAGAGCACTCACACTCTAGTTCTAGAAGTGACGTTCTCTTTCTCTCTGTCTTTCGTCCTAGTTTCCTGTATTCTGTGACAGCACCTTGGGGAGTTATGCGGAGAAGGAGGGGTGAGGAGCAGAGAGCTTAGAGAGTAGAGGCTGTATAGGTTGTATTTAGTCGCTAAAGGTTCAGCTGTCCTATATTAGTGACATACTTGAGGCGAAAGATGAGCTGAGCAGCGTATCTGACGATCAGAACCGCATGTGTGAGACTGGGAGTTAAAACGGACTAGCATATGTCAGTCTAAAGAGGTGTGTGTGTTTTTTGTAAGGGTGAACGTTACAGTTGTTTTCAGTGGAGATTTGGTTTCAAAGGCAGGTGTGTTACCGAGACCCTATTAAAGATACGTGCGTTTCTCTATTTCTCTGTCTCCTAGGTGTGGCCGTGTTTAGTTTAGCCTCAGGGTGCCATGTGAATGTCATCATGACCTTTTGGAACTGAAAGACATAATCCAAACAGCTTGCAGGATCCAAAGATGTCACCAGGTTTAGCAAACTTTAGGAGAAGAGTTTGAAGGGCGTTTTCACACCTGGCTCGCTTGGAGCGTTTGTTTCGAAACTTGTTGCATTGTCATTTAGGCATGTATGAATCGGATTCACACAAAAACAATTGGTCCAAGATTGCCTGGTGGTCTTGGCCTGAATCCAAATGGACATTGGAGCAGTTTACTTGTGATGAGAAAGCAATCCAATCCAACAAAGCAACAAATAGGAGATGTGTTGCACAAAATGCAGCAATGTCTAATTTTGTGAGTGAGCACATTACTTATTGCAGTTGAAATCCAATTATCTTAAAATGCTGTGTAACTGTTCTTCTCTGAAACAGGTGCAAGAAAGCCATCCCAATAAAGCCTTTTCCATTGCATTGAATCGCATTGTGTTGAATCGAATCGAAATCGGTTCACACTGCATCGTAATTTGGTGAATCATATCACAATGCACCAGTAGCTGCTTCATATGTATCTTTAATGTATCGTATCGTTGGCTATGCATCGAGATGCGTATTGCATCTGCCTCAGTTATGAAGATGCACATCCCCACCCTGCGGTGTTCCATGTTTAGCTTTGATTTTTGAATAATAATAAAGTACTATTCTTTGTAATAGATTCATAAACAAACCTTCACGTCCTCTCATTTGTTGATTGTCCCCTCAGGGTAATGCCGGGAGCGGCCGGGTCATGAACTTGGTTAGTAACGGTTGTCGGCCACTCTCTTCTGTGGTATGTTTACAGTACCTTGGTTTCAGTGTAGTTAGCTAACATCAGAGGAGAGAGCTAACACAACCATGTATGTAATTTTATAGCTAATGTAATTAGTCATTCATTACTTTGTTTTTTTAAGTGATACCTCAATGAATTCCCCACCCAGAGGGGAATTTTATTGCTCAATCTGGTAAACCTGAGACATTGTTGAGATCCAGCAGTGTAACTAAGATCTTAAGGACCCCAGTACAGAAACACATGATTAAATTACATCATACAATAACACTTTCTAAATTAAAACTTCCCAAGAATACCTGGAGTATTTGCCATTTACGCAATCGCACCAGGAATTGTGGGATCAGAGAAGAGCATTAGGAGTGCTTTAGAACATCCAAAAGTTGAGAAATGTGAAACTTTATGTGAAAGTCAAGAGAAAAATGGCAGGCCAGTCACTGTGAGATGCAGGTAGTGACATCTGTAATGATTAGATATGACTATATTTACTATATTACTATATTTAATTACAATTTCTAATACATTATTTTGATGCTTTTTCACATTTTTGTCTAGCTAGTTTAACAAAAGTGTATTAATCCAGTGGTTCACAACCAGGGTCATGGATTACCCCCAATTCTGTAAATTTTGTGTTTTCTTAATCAAACTCACCTGAATCTACTTATCAGCTTGTTAATAAAGACAATAAGAGAGACAAATAAGAGAGACATCCAAACTGTGTACTGTTGGGGAAACTCCAGTCCAGGACAAGGGTTGGGAACCACTGTATCAAACTAACACAAGCTATGTTTCCATCACCCTTTTTCATGCGCATTTTGAAGTATTGCATCAGAAATGATTGGTAGAAAAGCCAAATTTTGAAAAAAAAAAAAAAATCCCTTAATTCTCAAATAAGTTTTTATGCTCACTTGAGGTGGTTTTTGACCTGTGCAAAAAAGGGTTAATAAAATAATGGGAGATGGAAACGCAATTTGTGAATAAATTCCTCCATGTGCATCAAAAAAGTCATGTGACTGCGCTATGGGATGGCATAACCTGACTCACCAGCAGACCGATCTTGTTGCACAGCATCTGAAATGTCATTATGGTCATTCTGAAATGCCTGAACAAAGTCTGTCATCAAAGTATTTCTGTATAATTGCTTCCCAGAACTATCTTATATGACTGTGTTCCCAAACAGCAGGCATCCACTTCCAAAAGCAATGACTGCATTTATTGTGTTTCGTCTGCTCGCTTCGAGTCACAAGTAATTTATTATATATGAAAATTATTATTTTCAGTGGCTTCTCCTACTGTTCTTAGTGATATGTAGTGTCAGTTTATCAGAAAGTGATGATTTTGTTCTCTTTGACTCATTGGATGGAAACAGTGCTTATTCGCAAATGTTTTATGCGATATTCCAATTTTGCTCATAAGTTAAATTCGTAACTTTGGATGGAAACCTGGCCACAGTATCTTTAACTGACATGTCCATTGTCCTTATGCGTCAGAGAAACAAGTGCGCAGCCATCTTTAGAATTTTGTCTTTGAACTTTTGTTTTTGTGGTAGCTCTATAGCATCACTGTTTCAGAGTTATTAGCTGGTGAAGTGGATTTACTTATTATAGAGTTAACGAAAGTTATCATGTGCATTTTTTTAATGTTTGAAACGGATGTCATAATGTCAGTAGACCGGGAGGATTTTAAAACTATTTTTTTTAAAACTTACCTTCATTCTGTGGAAATACAAACACTAAGCACAGCACTGAAAAGGGGCGGAGCTGCAGAAGGTCTCTATAGTGTATGTGACCCTGGAGCACAAAACCAGTCATAAGTAGCACGGGTATATTTGTAACAATAGCCAAAAATACATTGTATGGGTCAAAATTATTGATTTTTCTTTTATGCCAAAAAATCATTAGAATATTAAGTAAATACATCACAACTTAATTTTTGATTAGTAATATGCATTGCTAAGAATTTAATTTGGACAACTTTAAAGGTGGTTTTCTTTTTTCTTTTTTTTCTTTTTTTTGCACCCTCAGACTCCAGATTTTCAAATAGTTGTCTCTCGGCCAAATATTGTCCTATCCTAACAAACATTACATTAATGGAAAGCTATTTATTTTTATTTGGACCCAGTCTTGATTCTCTCTCGATTTCAAGTCCAAGACTCTGTTTTGTGATCTGTGCCGACTCATATGAAGTTCAGACCCTTCACCTCTCTTTCTCAAGCCTGATCTTGTCTGGTCTACAAATCAGAAGAGTTTTAGTGTTTTCATTGGTAATGAGTGGTGATTTCTCACGCTGCAATGGACACGCACTGTTAGGAGTCTTAATATTTAATCGACCAGGGCTGCATATGTGTGCATGTGACAAGATATTGTGATATAATACATTGAGGGGTTCTGGTCATAATAGGTCACCTGTTCTATGGGCCGCCTGCACTGCAGGAAGTAATGCTACTGTTGAGATCTCGTCTGCAGGAAACATTTAGAAACAGGTGACATTAAAGGAAGGATGATTTCATGCTCTGTAAAACAACATCTCCCAAATGAAACAAAATACACAAGAAATGTGAGATCAGAATGAGCGTTATAAGGCTGTTTTATGTGCAGAGCAGAGAGAGATGACTCACAGGTTCACAATCTGTGTCACACACACACACACACCCTGCATGTCTACACAGCATGCAGTGCTACAGCAGATCTGCCTGCAGCAGTTCACCATGTTCATCTGCGTATTACAGGACACAGTCCAGGACATCAATTATGCTCAATCTGCAGTCACAAATGAGCTGGATTTCTAAAGCGTGTGCAAGCACATATTTATACTCAAAACAGACAAGAGATCCACCAGTAAAACTGGATAATGTCTATAATTGAGCCCTTTCTAAAGAAGAAGCTCTGTGTTTTTGGCAGTGCTTACTAAATAAACACATTCTTCAGATGTCCTGGCTGATGATTTTTTCATGATGGTTTTTGACAATGCAAACAAGAAGCAAAATATCATACTTGAGGGTGGGCTCTTCTGACTCAGTAACCACTCATAATACTATAGGAGGCATCTATCAACACCTGGCAACCACATACAACATCTTGGCATCGATTTTGTGCCTCCTGTAACCATAGCTTTCAGTGTTGTTAGATGTTAGTCCTGTTTTTAGGAGTTGACGGTAGGAGGAAGTCTGTAAATAGAGAAAATGAATTCTGTGGTTAATCTGATGTCTGTTTGTTACTCAGTTTGCCATGTCAGGACATACTTTACATTCTGAGATATTCATACTTTTAGTTCAACAAACATCTGGGCCTTGTTACTGCTTTGTGAGTGTGTGTATACATGTCTAAAAGCAGTTTCGACACAGATAACCCTTCATTAGTCAGACATGTGCTCTCCTGTTTAATGGTTTTGGTCGTCCAGCCAACAATGAACGCAGAAAACCAAGCCCAAATGAATTACAGCGTTTCTCTCGCTTCATATTTTCTCATTTCTGATTTGTTGGGACAGGGAGAGACTTGTATTCATCTTCATTTCCAAAATATTTTATCTGAAAGATCAGAGCACTGAATACCATATACATAATTGTTCACAATGTAGAAAAAAATACAGTTATTTGCCTACCATAGTGTGTGATAAAAAGATCATGTAATATGAAAAAGGTGTAACTTTCACAAATCAGAAGTCTTCCTTTTTTGAAAACGAGTTGCAAGAACAACTTTTCGGAACATTCAAAACCTTCTGATGTCAAACATGTGAATATTTTTGTACTTTTATAACAAAGCTTATTGGATGATAAGAATCTAAGAATCCACCCATACCTAGAAACATCTTTGAGATGAGACATTGGGATGGACTCATTTGACTTAGTAACCAACCACCTACAGTAGCAACCACATAGTAATGCCTTAAAACCCACATAGAACTTAACTGCAATTGCAAAGCAACACCCTGGCAACTTGCTAAGGGCCACTAAGTATCCTTTAGAAACCACATAGCAACTCACAAAAAGCCTCAACCTATTGTTGTGTTGATTTTTGTATGGACATTACTCACATTTTCCTTAGGAAATACCCAAATTTAGTTATTACCTTCATGCACAAGCAATCTTTGAAAGAAAATCCAAGCAGAAACCTCCACTGCAGTACACTTTTGACTTCAGTTATATTTGGGTTGTATTTTAGAGACTGTGGTTGTAGCTTTAATACCAAACACATGGGATCTCAATACTGGCTTACCCACACCATTTTTATAAGTGTGTGTTAAAAACCACCATCTATTTCTGCTTTTGTGCCTAAAATGAGCTTTTCATGTGTTCTCTGTGTGTAGCTCCTGTGCATGTGCATGAGTCTTAGTGTATAGCAGCATGATTGTGAAGGGTTGATTTTTATAAGTCATTATAAATAATGTTGAGGTCATACTATCACAGTATCCATCAATTGCCTTTTGACTGAGGTCTTTTCTCGATGAGGTCACATCCTGTATTTTTCCCAATCCCAAGAAATCCGGAGCGGGAAGTGGGGAGCTTCCCACTACAATGTGAACGTGCTGTTGTGGTAGTCACCTGGCCTGTAAACTGAGCACTCATGCTCGCAGCTGATTGGCTCTCGAGAGTTTTTGATGGGTGATCACTGAGTCACTCAGTGGCTCACAGCCAATCAGGAGAACAAGATAACTTTGATCCCATCACAATGGTAGTAAATTTGAGATTAAGTCACATTATGATGCATTTCCTGCGAATGATTTATCGGAAATGAGTGGCTTGTTTGTTTTAACAAGCCAGTCACTGAAAAATGGGTGATGCTATCAGTGGACAACAAGTCGTTTAATCTAAATAACCTAAAAGGTTCCAAATGGTGAACAGCAACATTGTGCCACCCTCTAAGATGTTTTGACTAAAACGCCATGTCTCAAACAGCCGTGATTCGATAAGATTCTAGTGACAAGTAGCTTGACTTCATGTGGTGCGTTGCAGATCGTTTGTCATTTTGGAGCAATGCATGTTGGTAGAAACCAACCACTTAAAATAGCACCAGTCACTAGATATCACGTTTCCATCACTCTGTATTTATGTGCATTTTTAAGTATGGCATCAGAAAAGAGTGACGAAAATGCCAATTCTTTTTTTTAAATCCCTTAAGTTGCAAAAAAGTTTTTACGCTCACTTGAGGTGGTTTTTGACTTGTGCAAAAAAGGGTTAATGTGAATAATGGGAGATGGAAATGCTTTCTGCGAATAAATTCCTCCATGTGCATCAAAAAGTTCATGTGACTTTGTGCTATGGGATGGCATAACCTGACTAAAGCGGACAGATCTCGTTGCACAGCATCTGAAATGCTGTCAATGTTCTTAAACAGCAGGCATCTGCCTCTGAAAGAAATGACCGCATAACTTTGTCTGCTCTCTCTGAGGCACAAGTAATTTATCATATATGACAATTATTATACTCAGTGGCTTCTTCTACTTTTCTTAGTGATATTTAGAGCCAGTTTATCAGGAAGTGACGATTTTGTTCTCTTTGACTCGTTGAATGGAAACGGTGCTTATTCGCAAATGTTTTATGAGATATTCCAATTTTGCGCATAAGTTAAAGTTGCAAATTTGTATGGAAGCCCGGCTACTGTGAGGTATGGCATAAAAGTATCACCTCATACACTTTATTAAGCAGCACATTATCGACAGAATAAAAAGAGTTTACAGTTGCTTGCTAAGTTATCAGGGTCTATGAGTGCATATGCTGTCAGAATCCTGTCAGATTTACAGCACATAAATTCAGTCATTTCTCCTGGTGGCTGGTGTGCAGGGATTCTTTTTAATAGTACTGATGTGTATTTGTGTCTGAAACATAAAATAGACATTTATGTGTTTGAAAACACTGAACAGTTGTAATATAAAAGTGCTCGTTCTAATGAAGCCAATGTGATCACGCTTCAGTAATCAGACTAATGATCATAACTCTGATATTTGGTTTTAGAAAGTATAAAGTTTTTCCAAGTCAGAGGGCTCAAGTCCAAGTCAAGTCATTGTTGTCAAAGTCTAAGTTGAGCCAAAAGTCTTCTTTGATTGTGTCAAGTTGCAAGTCATCAAATTTGGGACTCGAGTCCAAGTCAAATCCAAGTCATTCGGCTTGAGTCCACAACACATACTGTATAATTCAAAAAACTTTCATCTGGCAAATATTACATCAACTACATTAAATCTAATCCATTTCACCACAGAAGAAACCAACTGAAAAAATTGTATGACATTTCTTCAGGTTGGTGGTGGGTCCAGCCCTACGTAACTCTATTAGCACCCTCAAAAGTTGGTCTAAATTAGGGGTGTCCAATCCTGCTCCTGGACGACAGCAGTCCTCCAGAGCTCCAACCCCAAATAAACACCTGAACCAGCTAATCAAGGTCTTTAGGATCTCTAGAAACTTCCAGGCAAGTGTGTTTGGGGCAGGTTGGAGCTGAACTCTGCAGGATTTGGACACCCCTGGTCTAGGTGGCCCTCCAAACGCTCAGAGTGGATCATCTACACTATATTGCCAAAAGTATTGGGTCGCCCCCTTCTAATGAACAGGTTTGACTACTTTAGTAATTTCTATGAGTACAAATCTTAATGTTAAAGCATATAATGATATTCTAGGAAATTGTGTGCTTCTAATTTTATAGCAACAGTTTGGACAGGACCCTTTTCCATTCTAACATGACAATGCCTTTGTGTATAAGACAAGGTTCAAAAAGAAAATGATTGATTCAGTCAGTGTGGAAGAACTTGACTGGTCTGCATAAAACCAAGTCCTAATCCCAGTTGAACACTGGCTCTGGTGTGACTGTAAATGCAGACCTTGAGCCAAAAACTCATCACCAAACACCAATGACTTGTACATATGGGTACAGTCATTTTAGACACTTCCAAAACTGTTGCAACAGAGATGGAAATACAATTTTTAAATACATTAATTATGTTCCCATCGTTGTTGCCACAGATTTGGAAGTGCATTTTTCTGTTCTAAAGAAGGGGGTGTCCCAATACTTTTGTCTATATAGTGTATGTACAAGTCATTGGTGTTTGTTGATGAGTTTTTGGCTCAAGGTCTGCATTTACAGTCACACCAGAGCCAGTGTTCAACTGGGATTAGGACTTGGTTTTATGCAGACCAGTCAAGTTCTTCCACACTGACTGAGTCAATCATTTTCTTTTTGAAACTTGTCTTATACACAGAGGCACTGTCATGTTAGAATAGAAAAGGGTCCTGTCCAAACTGTTGCTATAATATTAGAAGCACACAATTTCCTAGAATATCATTATATGCTTTAACATTAAGATTTATACTCATAGAAATGACTAAAGTAGTCAAACCTGTTCATTAGAAGGGGGCGACCCAATACTTTTGGCAATATAGTGTATATAGATGGCTGCACTGCTGAAAATATGTAGTCTGAAAGCTTGAACCTTGCCTGCTTGGTGTGCTAAAGGCTTTTTTTTCTCTCTGGAGGAGGGGGTGAGAGGCACCTGCATAGACTTTGGCAAGGTCTAATGTTGAGATGTAATGAGCTTGACTTAGCCTTTCTATGAACTTGTCAACTTGGGGCATTGGGTATCTCCAGATCTACTACCTGCTCTCCTATAAGTCACAAGTGCTACCCCTTCTCCTGGTTTATTTCACTGCTTTATCAGGTTAATGTGATAAATTTGCTTGACCCTCAGAACGTCACTAGCCTAGCCACTCAGACACTGTGTAAGGACCCCGCCAGGATGCTAAGAATCTTGAGTTAGCAGACTCTTCACTTCACTTTCAGGAGCTCATTTGTTTGCAGTGCTCACTGTGATTTGTCTTGTGCTGTGGTAAACAACCCCTCATGATTTGGTTTTCTCCTTATCAACTTCTCAAGGTGTATAAAGTGAAGAGTCTAGTCCTGATCAAGCTTACTCGTCACTGGTGCCTGGGGAGGAGAGACAGAAGAACACAGCATAGGCTTAGCCTGGAGTTAAACCTCACCTCTGTTACGAGACTGATCATGCTCGATAATTGTTATTGCTTATTAAATGTTAAAAATGATTCAAATATATTTTGATGTCTATAATTACTTATCTCTTCAAAATCTGAAAAAAAAGAAAGAAAAAAATGAAAAAATGTATTATATTAGAAATACTAGCCTTGATAATATAGTACTTTTAGATTTAGTACCTCTAAATCTAAAAGTAACACTTTAGATTAGGGAACACCGTTCAGTATTAACTAATTGTTTATTAGCATGCATATTACTAGCATATTGGCTGATTATATAAAGCACATATTTATTCTTCATGACCATATTTTAGATCCCTTAACCCTACCTCATACCTAAATTTAACAACTACCTCACTAAGCTGAAAATTTAGGAGGAGTTTATTAAGACAAAAATCAGAGTTAAACATTAGTTAATAGTGAGAACTGTACCTTAAATTTAAGTGCCACCAAATTTTTCCCGCAAGAAAAGAAAGAAAATATGGTCACACTTTAGAATAGGTAACACTTGTTAACTATTAACTACGACTTTTCCCTCAATAAATTCTTAATTTGGTGCTTATTAATAGTTAGTAAGGTAGTTGTTAAGGGTAGGATTAGGGATGTAGAATAAGGTCATTTAGAATAAGGCATTAATGTGCTTAATTAGCACTAATAAATGGCTAATATTCTAGTAATATGCATGCTAATAAGCAACTAGTTAAGAGACCTTCAAATAAAGTGTTACCGTAAATATATTCCATTTTTTGATATCAACATCATAAAATGCATGACATTAGATGCCCAAAGGCTTCCACTTTTTATATGTTTTTGGCCAGATTTCAGAATCAACAGTTACTGAAGGTCAGATATGATGATGACATCACAGCCATACATCACCAGTGTTTAGTTACTTGCATAATTATTAGTTTCAAACATGGTCTTGAGAGGTGCAAACCCCAGAAGCATGGTTTGCACATTTATTTACATGACATTTGTGAATATAGTATAGTCAAGGCTACATGTTATGACACAGTATGAAAATGTAAGAATTTAAAAATCAGGAAAAATTAAGAATAATTTACTGCCAGTGTGTTTATAATATGTAATCTATAAAAAAGTAACTGTAATCTGATTATGAGCATTTTAAAAAATTATGTGCTCTAATTACAAGTACTTAATTTTTGGAATTTGATTATGTAATCCAGATTACATGTAATCGGTTAATAGCCAGTAGTGAGTGTTATGATAGTAAAAAATATGCCATTAAACAGATATAATTGAAAATATATCTAATTTTTATGTGATTAATTAGTGTGAATTTTTTAATCAATCTGCAGCTTTAATTAGCTGTATGTTTTCTATGGAGGGTGTGCCAGACGTCACAGTAACAGTCAGTGACCTGAATCTCACACAAACTCAAACAGTGTTGCCCCTGTGAGCCCTGCACGGGTGTATCTGTGAGCTTATGGCATTTTTACAAGGACATTTATTATTATTTATGCTGCATTGTATCTTTGTTCATGAATAAGGCCAGAAATATGTGAGGTGTGTGTGTTTTAGTAAAAACCAAAGTGTGATGGAAACACTTGGGTCTCAGGAAGCAGGAATGACCGTTGGACTCTACTGAGGGACTTTCCTCACGAGTGTGTGCAACCGTTATCGAAACAATCCCCCTGTTTTACACCATGACATTGTTTTGGGTCTCATACAGTTTCACCGATTTCCTCTGGTGATGTTAGTGTGTTTATGTGTGTGTGAGGTAAAGTTTCTTCTTCTCCTCTGTTGACTGAAGGTCAACCAAGAGTCTGGTTCCTACAATGTTTTCAAAGCATTAGCTCCAGACTGAGCGCTGAGCAGAAATCCCATCTCTACGTCTATCTCAGACCGCTTTCAGATCTATTTCTGTGTGTGTAGCCTCTTTAAAGTGACCCAATTGTGTGTACGTGAGGAGGACAGTTCGCCCTTGGCTCGCTTCTCGCTTTCTTAACCCCTTCGTTTCTCTCCAACTTTCTTTCTCTCAAACTCGTTCTTTTTGTTCCAGTCATTTTTTACAATTTGCGTTGCCTGCAGCGTTATCCGTGATCCAGTTACTGCATCCATGAATGTGAGTGACTGTGTGTGTGTGTGGGTCTTGTGATGGTGCATCAGGAGAAAGATCATCAGATATATGCGCTCTCTCTCTCTCTCTCTTTCTGATCTCATAGAGGTGTGGACACGGTGGATGCTCAACCTGACTTGGAGAGTCAGTCTCAAGCTGTGTGTGTGTTTGTGTGTGTCAGACAGCAAGCAAGACTGCTTGAGCCCATGGACATGGAATTAAACGTCCGAAGGATTTTATACTCAAGAAAACTGTGTGAATCACTCCAAAGGGCGGGAAACAGTGGTAAAGCTGTTTGAAAGGTGAGTTCATGGCTGTTATTCATTCATTTAGAGCAGGAATGAAATTTATATAGACTCAGTGTTTAGTGATAGCAGCGAATACTGTTTTTGATGCTTGTGCAGATGGATGTAGGGCACTTAGAGATACCTCCTTTAAAATTCAGCTTTCATGTTTATCAGGTTCTTGCTGTGACTGTGTTGTGCTGATATGTGTATTTGTAGGAGTATTGAAGGGCTTTTATTTGTATAGACTGAGGCATTGTGGTATTACTAAGCTTTAAGGTGTCATTTAGAAAGCTTTTTATTTCATAAAATTACTTTACATCCAATTTCCCACAGCACATATCCAAGATACATTTACAGATGATTATTTTTAAAATGAATGGAAATTAAATGAAATCTAAAACAAATCAATTTAGAGGATATCATTATATTCTTTATATATTTTCTGAAAACAAATCTTAATATCTAATTTGGTCATACTTTATTTTTAAGTCCATTTCTCGCTATTAACAAGCGATTAACTACGACTTTTGCTTCGATAATCTCCTAATTTGCTGCTTCTTAATAGTCAGTAAGGTAGTTGTTAAGTTTAGGTATTGGGTAGGATTAGGGATGTAGAATATGGTCATGCAGGATATGTGCTTTATAAGTACTAATAAACAGACAATAATAAGCAATTAATAATAGGCATGCTAATAAGCAACTAGTTAATAGTGAGAATTGGTCCCTATGCTAAAGTGTTACCTCTAATTTATGTCGTTGTAATGATGTTTAAATATGTTTAATGGCAAACCAAATAATGGTAGTGATTCAAAACAAAATGTTTGTCTTGTAATAACTCTGTCTTTTGAGTTTGTATGGTTTTGTGTGTGCTGGATTTGGATGTGGTACGTAATATTTACGTTATAGAGATAAAATACTGGAAATGTGCTGAAGTCATTATGTGCGGATGTGAATGTGTTGCCTTATTTAAAGTGATCCGCTTGATGGACACACAGTCGGTGTCAAATTATTGTTAAATATTTTGAATCATTTATGCTTTTTAGGTGATCATTTTTCTTCAGGACACACACACACACACACACACACACACACACACACACACACACATCCCTGTTATTCAGAGGAAGACCATTTCCACCTCCTGTTGACTGCTCACCCAGCGTGATCATCTGAGGCCAAACAGCACTTCCTCCATCACTCACACACACTCACACACGCACACACACACACTCACACACACACTCACACACGCACACACACACACACACTCACACACACACACTCACACACACACACACACACACACACACACAGCACCACTGACCCCTGAAAACACAAAGCTGACCATAACCTACTTACTATACTACCAGTCAAAAGTTTTTGAACAGTAAGATTTTTAATGTTTTTAAAGAAGCCTTTTCTGCTCACCAAGCCTGCATTTATTTGATTCAAACTACAGGGAAAAAAAAGTAAATTTTGAAATAGTTTTACTATTTAAAATAACTATTTTCTATTTGAATACATTTATTCCTGTGATTTTATATATATATATATATATATATATATATATATATTTACTTTTTTTTAGTCATTTAGCAGATGCTTTATATATATATATATATATATATATATATAAAATTTATTCCTGTGATTTCGAAGCTGTATTTTCAGCATCATTACTCCAGTCTTCAGTGTCACATGATCCTTCAGAAATCATTCTAATATGCTGATTTGCTGCTCAATAAACATTTTATTATTATTATTATTATTATTATTATTTAAAACAGTTGAGTAAATTCTTTTCAGGATTCTTTGATGAATAGAAAGATTCAAAGATCAGCATTTATCTGAAATGAAAAGCTTTTGTAACATTACACACTATACCATTCAAAACCTTGGAGTCAGTACATTTTTTTTGTAATTAATACTTTTATTTAGCAAGGATGCTTTAAATTGATCAAAAGCGATGATAAAGACATTTATGTGTTAAAAGATTTTTATTTCGGATAAATGCTGTTCTTCTGAACTTTCTATTCATCAAAGAAACCCGAAAAAAAAAATCTACTCAGCTGTTTTCAACATGAAAATAATAATAAATGTTTTTTGAGCAGAAATCAGCATATTACAATGATTTCTGAAGGATCGCGTGACTGGAGTAATGATGCTAAAAATTCAGCTTTGAAATCACAGGAATTAGTCACATTTTAAAATATATTCAAATAGAAAACAGTCATTTTAAATAGTAAAAATATTTCAAAATTCTACTGTTTTGCTGTACGTTGGATCAAATAAATGCAGGCTTGGTGAGCAGAAAAGTCATCTTTAAAAACATTACAAATCTTACTGTTCAAAAACTTTTGACTGGTAGTGTACAAGGCTACTTGATGGACAAATAAACTGCCATTGAACATTCATTAGAGTAGGAATTCTGAAATGGCATGACACGAGAGACAGGAAACTAGCGCAGCTCAGTATACATGTGATAGAATGCAGTGTGATTATGTGTGCTTGTATCAGGGAAAACAGCTTTCATTTATCATCAAAACTACTTTAACATCCACACAGACTCAATCACACACTGATGCTACCTTACAGCAGGGGCACATCCACTTCCTAGGGTGAACTTCACAGCTGCAATAACAAATCAC
This sequence comes from Tor tambroides, assembly GCA_021397915.2. Taxonomy (NCBI): domain Eukaryota; kingdom Metazoa; phylum Chordata; class Actinopteri; order Cypriniformes; family Cyprinidae; genus Tor; species Tor tambroides. The sequence continues at coordinate 15,727 of JAFVLL020025604.1, read as the reverse complement.
TTTTCAAAATGCTAACACACACTCACACACACATGTTGGGTTTTCTACTGTACAAACTGTATTTTCTATCCCCTTACCCTAACCCTACGCCTCACACGAAACACACTGTATTTTAAGATTTTCAAAACACTAAAACACTTCATTCTGTATGATTTATAAGCTGTTTTCCTCATGAGGACCCAAATGTCCCCACAAGGTCAAAATTTACTGATATTACTATCCTTGGGGTACATTTGGTCCTCAAATAGGGAATACAAAGTATACACACACACACTTGAGTACACTCATGCAAACAGAAACAGAAAGACAGTCACATTTACTGTACAATCACCTGCTGAAATCTTGTCTATTACTAGGATGTATCAGGAGAATTTGCTTTAGATTTGCATCTGCTCTGGTGGAGCGTGATGATATTCATGTATGCAAAACTACAACAAGTGTAACTTGTATTTGCCCATATAGTGCATTGTGACAGCAGGGTGTTTACCCTCTCTCTCTGTCTTCTGTCCTTCTTTGAGAAGGAGTGCGAGAGTGAGGGACCCACTCGTTTATTAACGATGTTCTTTTGTGTCGGCCGTCCCGCCCCTCACATCCCAGGGCCTGCCGCCGAACCTGTTGTCATAACAACAGCTGTCTTCCTGGCAACCCCCACCCAGCCCTCTATGTTGTGTGTGTGTTTTACTTTGATATAGTTTGGGGTACAAAATCGTTCCCAGAATTTAGCAAAACTGGATTAACAAATAATATGAAGTATTTAATGTAGCTGTAATATAACCCTAATCCCAACTCTTACCCTTTGATTGAATGTTATTTCAATAAACAAATTCTGGGATTCTCATCTTCCTCTAGATGATCTAGTTCCTGACATGTGCATTAAGTTTACTGATTAGGCTCTCTGGGTGCTGTACAGCGATGCACACATAGTAGATGTTGAACAGATGGAAGTATATATTTCACAGTCAGAATCTAGGACTGCAGCTATTTGATTTATAAAATAATAACAATAGTACTTTGCAATCAGGTTCAACTGGTTAACTTTACACTAGGTATCATGAACTAACAATGAACAACATTTTATTAGCATTAATGTGGGTTAATGTTAGTTTATAAACAATATAGTTTCATAGCCATTTATAATGAATTAATATTAATAAGAAATGTTAAAATGTATTGGTGTACAATTCAAGACTGGGGTCATTAAGATTTTTTTTAAAGAATTCTCTTCTGCTCACTAAGGCTGCATTTATTTGACCAGAAATACGGTAAAAAAAATAATATTGTGAAAGGTTACTTACAATAACTGTAATATATGTTAAATTATAATTTATTCCTGTGATGGCAAAGCTGAATTTTCAGCATCATTACTCTGTCACATGATCCTTCAGACATCAGCCTAATATGCTGATTTGCTGCTCAAGAAACATTTCTGATTATTATTATTATTATTAATCAAAACATTTGTGCATTTTGAGGATTCTTTGATTAACAGAAAGTTCAAAATGACAGCATTTATTTGAAATAGCAATCTTTTGAAACATCTTTTGATCAATTTAATGCATCCTTGCTGAATAAAATTATTTAGACGCTATTGAACTGCAGTGTATGTAAAGTGAAAGTCGTGACGTATTGTCAAGTATGGTGACCCATACTCGAAATTGGTGCTCTGCATTTAACCCATCCAAGTGCACACACACAACAGTGAGTAGTGAACAAATGCGCGCACACACACACACACCGTGAACACACACCCAGAGCAGTGGGCAGCCATTGCTCCAGCTCCTGGGGAGCAATTAGGGGTTTGGTGCCTTGCTCAAGGGCACCTCAGTCATGGTATTGAGGGTGGAGAGAGCGCTGTACATTCACTCCCCCCACCGACAATTCCTGCCGGCCCGAGACTCGAACTCGCAACCTTTCGATTACGAGTCCGACTCTCTAACCATTAGGCCACGACTTCTCCTGTATGTAGAAATGAACATTAACTTAATGTTAATTTATAAATATATTTTTCAGGTATAATTCATTGTTAGTTAAGCATTTCACAAATTGAGCCTTATTGTAATGCTTCATCAAAAATAAGATATTTCAGTTTCAAAATCAACCGAACTTTTCTGTTTCTGTGTGTTTTCTGCTCATTCAGTATCTAGAGTAGTGTTGTCATCTCCTGATACATTCGCTTTGGTAAATTAAAATATGCAAAAATAATATGCAAATGACCAAACTACACTTTTAAATAGTGCAATCCTTACATTGTTGTGTTTATTATTTAGATTTACATTCAGTCATTTAGTAGATGCTTTTATCCAAAGCAACTTACAAATGAAGACAATAGAAGCAAACAAAACCAACAAAAGAGCAATAACATGTATTATCATTTTATTATTACAATATCGGCTGGTGCAAATAATACCAAGCACGCAATGGTAGGGATGTCCTCAGTTAACACTAAACATATGTGAACTACACATGTAAGGATATGAGGGCAAACGGGTTCGTGTGTGTTTGTGTGAAACCTCACCCTCTTCCTGGTAAACGGGGGTTTTGTTCAGTTTGTTTGAATGATCGGGGATTAGACTGCAGTTTCAAACTCTGAAACTGTGAATGGGGCTGGATTTGTGTGTGTGAGAGAGACTTTAATCCATCAGTTCTAACTGACAGCAAGCTCTTATAGCTTATGCTACAATGCAGCACACACACACACACACACACACACACACACTCCTGCAAAACATTATTTAACCACCTACACCAACAGTAATCTGGATTTATGACATGATCAAACATTTATGTATGTGTGTGTGTGTGTGTGTGTGTGTGATGAGCTGTATGCTGGAGCTGAGAGGTGGGTTTCATTTGGGTCACTGGATATGAATAGCCTGCCGATTGAGGATTGTCAAACTAGTTACTGAGTGTGTGTGTGTGTGTGTGTGTGTGTGTGTGTGTGTGTGCACACGCGTTACACTAGTGCTCATTAAAAGGTATTACCACTTTCACAGTTGCTTATCATATTATGTAAATGGCTGTGTGTTTGTTAGGTGTTCAGAGGGTGTGTGTGTGTTTAAGGTGTGTTAGAGTCACTTGTACTAGCATGTACCTCTGTTGTCTCTTTCTGAATGTGTCTTCTACTGAAGAGAATTAGTGTATTTTCGACTCAAGGCAATTCTGAATCAACTCACAGCCACAAATCTGTTTACTTCACACTTACTAATTACCCAGTGAAATGCTGAACATTACTCAATCTTTGGTTAAATGTCCACAGTGGGTGACCACAGACGTCTGTATGACGCATGAGATAAGTACAGACAATGATGTGTTGCTGATGTTTGCTTGTTTGTTGGCATGAAAGCTCATTGATGCCTTCCTTTCATTGCTCACTCATCACTTGTGTTCATTTGTTAATTTGTATGTTTGCTGTGTTTATTGGTTTGCTTGCTTGCTTATTAGTCAGATAATCCTATAAACACACACCAAAAAAGACCAAAATATATTTTAAATATATGCTAATTATATGTTGTAAAAACTCTAATTAAAAATATATTTTGTTAAAAATTTCTAAATGCTAAAATGTTATGTATATTGTACAAGTACATAAGATTGAAAATATTTTTTTAAGAAGTGGCCAATGTATATATGAGGAAATGTAAGTAATTAAAACATATAATATTATTAACTTCAAAAATATTTCTAGTTCTGTCATTAAACTCCAGTTGGCGCAGACTGATACTGTAGTTCCTTGACAAAATCGTGGCTCAGGGTTCATTATCCATAGCAGAGCTGTACAGGTGGAGCTGGGGGAGGTGGAGGATCTCTGACAGCAAAGAAACCCTCCAGCTCCCCAGCTCCACCTGTATAGGTCTGCTAAATAGCATTTCATATATGCTATTTGTGAGTAGGGATGCAGTGATTAATCGGTTTCACGATTAACTGCACTTTAAAACGTCACGGTTAATTAATCGTAAATGTTCCGCTAAACCGAGTGTTTCTGTTACACGGAACGGAACTGTCGCAGCTTGAGCAAAACGAAAACAAAGTTACACTAAATAACAACCAATAAATCAACCTATTAATTAACTAACCCATATATATATATATTTATTGGTTGTTATTTAGTTAGCTAGCTAGATAGTTGGTTCATTTGTAACTTAGTTCCCTTTGCTCATTCATACGAATAGTTAATTCATGAAAATGTCATTTACCTGCATGTTAGTTAATTAATGGGTGTGTGTGTTTATTCATTTTGTTTTAAAAGACAGGCATGATATCTAATCTGATATCTAGATAATTAGATATAATAAATCAACTAGAATCACTAGCGTGTTTAAGGTGTAAGGTGATTTAATCAGGCTCGTTATTGGACAGACATAAATCTCCCTGACTAATAGTGTGTGATGAAGTGGCTGTGGTGTATTGTTTGTTTGAGAGCCTTTCTATGAGAGCAGAGGGGGGCAGTCTTTATGTGGGGTTTTTCTCAGCTATTGATCAGGCCTGAACCCCCTGCTACTGTTTCAGTGTGTGTGTGTGTGTGTGTGTGTGTGTGTGTGTGAGAGTCAGCTCACTGTGAACCTGCTGACTAACGCGAGAAATTCGCAACATGCCATCATTTTCTCTCTTTCTTTCTCATTCCTGGGCTCTGTTCCAAATCTAGTGAGCTGCCTTGGTAGACAACATTTTAAGTCATCATCAGTGTGATCCTGATGTGAAATTATAACATAATTATGCTTCTGTCTAAAAGGCTTTCTTTTGCCACATGTAACCTTTGTAGAGAAGACAATGCCAGACAATGACAAAAGACAATGAAGAATCTGTGTGAATAAGTGTGAATTCATGTAATATTTTAAGACACTTTTTGCATGTTAATTATAGTTTGAATGCAATTAGCTGAACTTTACAGTGCTTGTTTTAACCCACTAAGACTTAAGCACATATTTATATGTCATTTTGTTATTAATTGTATTGTGTTTGAAATATGGCTAAAGTGTACACTATTGTTGAATTTACTGACAAGGATTTATGGTAAACTGAATTATATTTTAATGTTGTTTTCAATGAAACTTGTATGTCATGTATTTAAATGTTTGTAATTACACATCTGGAATAATGAAGCTGCAATTAAGTACATTTAATATATATTAACGTCCAAATATAATATTGAAAAACACTATATTCACAAATTATATTCAAGTACATTACATATGTTTTAGTATGTCAGTCATATATGTAAATAAGTACTTTAAAGCTAAAAAAAAATATTATTAAAACAATGATTTAAGAAGTAGTATAAAGTGAAACTTTTCATTTTAATTTTAATCTATCCAAGATGGTGCAAGAGAAAAACTAAGCAAGCAAATTGTTAAATAAAAATAATTTAACAAATCGTACTGATAAGAACAAAGTTAAATACACACTGTAAAAAAAATATGATCAGTAAATCATGGCAGCTTATGTTTTTTTTACATACTTACAACTTGTCAAAATAAGTTAAACAATTTCAAGTTATTTATAAGTTATATGAAATTCAACTTGATTTTTAAGTCAGTTTAATGTAATTTAAGTTCAAAAATGACTTGTACAACCAAGATGGTTTATACTTTATATATACAGTACTTTCATAATTTAAGGCAGAAACTGAACTTAAGATTGAATGTTTACCAATTTTTTGCGTGCTGTGTTTTTTTTTTAATCTTTATTAGAGAAATGTTAATACCAAATGGTGTGGAAATTAATTGTATATAATGCCTCTTGTGTGTGTCACATGAAGAGTACCATTTGTATAACGCAAAGTGTTGCTATCTATGTAAAGTGCTCAACATCGCTCACTTATGAAGTTACATTTCACTTAGGATTCTTCCTGAAGTAGAGACTGTCAATGTTCATCAGAGGTAAAAATTCTTTGCAATTAATCATCTGTCAGTGAGCAGTGAGCATGTCACAGAAAACAAACAAAGACTTGGCCCGATGAAAGGAATCTTTCATAATTCCCCAAATTTGTCTCAGACAGCCAGAATCAAACAATGTCATGGAACAAAGACGTAGCGTCAATGTTTTGTTGTGCCAAAATACAAATACTTAAAATAAGTCACATGACAAAAAAGAACATACTAAATTAATAAACACTCTAGGAAAAAACATGCAAAACATTTCCCCAGAGTTCACAGGAATTCAAAAGAGAAAGTAAGAAAGAGAGAGGCATTCTGTGGAAGTCTGAGCTGCTAATTTGTTGCAGTGGGAGAGGGAGGAGCCACAGGGAGGGAGATTTGGGAAGAGAATCTAGAAGAGCTCAATGTGTGAGTGACAGGCAGACCGTCAGGACCGTTGTGGTGCGGCTCAGAGCCTATGTGTGTGTGAACCGAGGATTTACTGAATGTGTGCGTGTGTGTGCAGATACCCTCAGTATAAGACGGCACTATCCTGTGTGTCTCAGGGAGAATGTAAAGAGAATTGAAGGATTAGAGGAGTGTGCTGTGTGTGTGTGTGTGTGTGTGTGGCACTGGTCTGGAATACTAAGTGGATATGTGATCAAATCTGGATCGAACTGCAATGCCTACGGGTAAGAGATCAGACTTGCATGCGACATGATGATAAACAAGTCTTTGTTGTTACTGTTATTATGTTAGTGTGTTTTATTGTACTTCTGTGTGCACTTGGTTTGTTTAGATATGTTGGTTTGATGTGCAGAATCTTAATGATTATATGTGTCTTTATGGTTTCAAAAGTCATATCAGCTCTTGAAAGCTTCCTGTGAATGTGTGTGGCAACATTTGAACACTTCTCTGATTGATGTCAGAGCTGCTGTGTTTAAACTGCCCAAGTCCTGCCATTAGGGCACTCTCCGTTTAATGTGTGTGTGTGTGTGTGTGTGTGTGTGTGTGTGTGTGTGTGTGTGTTTGCAAGTTGTGAACTGAGAGTATTTATTTGGCTTGGTTTGTGGTGGTGGGCTCTTGTACCAAATAGAAGTCCTCTACACAACCTCAACTGACTGAAATGTTTGTAAGTGCATATATATATGTGTGTGTGGGTTGGTTAACTTCGCTATACTTTAGGCACAAAATTACCTCCAGACACTACGCGAATCTGACCAAACCTTTGTTTGAAGGTAAATATGATTCATAATAAAATAAATACTAAATTGCTCTTTTAAAGGTAGGGTTTGGGTTGTTTGGAGTCATTATAACTATAGATTTAAATAGCTAAGTAGATGTGTGTGTTGTCATGAGCATGCGTTTGCATAGTATTTTACATTTATGTGAATAGTATTACACTGATGTGTAAATAAAACAGATTATTGGAGTATGTTTTACAAGAAAATGCCATTATTGAACATTTTCATGTTAAATTCCGTGTTATTTGTGAAATTTGCCAGCAATTTCTGAGTGAAAATTGTTTCAAAGTCAATCCTCCACTTTTTTTCAGTGTAGATGTAATGAGTAAGGGTATGTTTCGGTTATGTTGTTGCTGTGTGGAAACCTTTCGCTCTCTGTCGCTCTCCCCCACCCCTGACCTAAATTAGTCCCCCATGGGTCGAGGGTTTCGGGGGGATAATAACAGTTTAGAGTCTGCTTTAGACAATACCAGCACCCCCTCAGGACATCTGTCCCTAAAGTAATACACCCCCCGGGACACAACCCAGCTGGAGAGAGCGAGAAAGAGTTTGAAGCGTGTGTTTGAAAGATGGCATGGTGAAAACTTGTCAGAACTTATTTGCGGATAACAATGACTTGTTTCAAAAGTTCAAAAAGCAGTCGTCCTAGGAGGTTTTACCCTGGCTTACCCAGAGCTTTGCGTTAAAAATAGCATTTTAAAAGTACACTGTACCTTTAGGGGTACACCTTTGTACTTTATTTACCCATAAAAGGTTCAACATAGTACCTTAAAGTTATCTATTACTACTCTAAGGCAAATAATATGCACTGTTTACGGCTGGATAAAGCACAAAGTTGTCCTTTAAGGCCTGTTGTACCCTAAAGGTACCATTATTGCTCATTTGAATCTAACAGTGTTCTTTTTCCTCAAATTAGGAAGTTGCCAAAGCCTGGTCATTTGCATTCTTTGAGCATTTGTGTGCTGGGGTTATAAATGCATGCCATATATAAATGTCAGGTTTAGGTTTCTCTGAAGCAAATCCGTGTCAGTGAAATCTAATCTGTGGGTAGCACTGGGGCAGTGGGTCATGGGTGGACATGTGTGTGTGTATATATTAGTATGTTCATTCATACAGGTTAAGTCCCTTTGTTACATCCTATTCTTTAAATGCATTCAGTCCTCTAAGGGAACTTCTTACCAGCCTGTCAGTAATTTGGTTGTTATAAATGTGTAATTAACACATTGTTTTTAAATGTGCACCATGTTATACATGTGTAATAAAGAATGTGCATGTTATATTATACAAGGGAGGTGAAAAAGTGAATCATTCATGTTAATAACATCACACTGCTGCTGTCTGGGAATAGAAGCACATCAATAAAAGATTCTGATCCTCCAGACAAGGCAAACATAGTTCAGATGTCATACCGGACAGAAGCGCTTTGCAGATGACTGCAGAGATCATCAGACAAAGTCTGATATATGGTCATCCATCCATCAAGAGTGTGAATGGGTCTGTCCTTCTCCCGTATGGAATAGTTTTTGTGCTTGATAAATTGATATTTAAGATTGTCCCTGGACTGCAGTCAGACTGCTCTGTCTTTTGCAGTTCTTTGATGTGTTATAGAGGGATTGTCTACAAGAAAAATGTATGGAAAAAGAAAGAAATAACTCTCTTTCTCTTCACTGTGCATCTGGTTGTTACAAAGTAACTGAAGTGATGAATGTTCTGAGTTAGAAGGTCCAACTCTGAGAACATTCTACAATCAGAACTTCAGTCGGTTGGTCTGATGACTCCTGGGAGATAATGGGGCAGTCTGATTGCAGGAAATGGGCAGCGAAGAAGAGCTATTTATAAAGATGTGATTACTCCCAGTCATTATGTGTGATTGAAAGATTAGCAAGGACTTTTTCTCAGGGACCCTCAGCCCTGGAGTAGATGAGAATTTGGAGTTGTTTTGGGAATGTTTTCGGCATGTTATGAATCCGTCACAGGCATTCCAGCTCCAGAAGTCGTGGTGGAGTTCCAACATGTTTCAGAGACCAGAATAAAAGTTGTGTTGCTTGCGTGAGTGTGTGCTGCTCTCGTGCAGTCGGGCTTCAGAGAATTAATCCCTTTGGTTATGGACACGCAGCGCTTGGCTGCAAAATACACATTGTCATGGAGATATCAAGACCGTGAGAGCTTTGTGTAATTTTGCGCATGTGTCCGATTCTTTTTATGTTCGGAGATCAGAGGTCTGTTAAAGCGAACGGGGCAGTGTAAAGTCTTTGTTTGTGTTTGCATACGTTTCATGCTGTAGGATACATTTATAATGAATACACACAAATGCCAGTGTTTGAGACTGAAAAGCCTGGTACAGCAGAAGGCGGCTTAATTTTAAAAGTAATATAGCGTAATTTTTTAATGATGCATATGTGGAAAATACTTTGCATAATTTGCATATGATAATGAGGTTATCAGACTGAATGCACCATTAAAGGATTGACCTTATCTGTCTGAGCAGATAGACAAGTCTAATATAAAAAAGGGCAGTCAATCAGGCGTAAAAAGCTACAATACTTAGACCGAAAAGCGAAAACATTCAAGCAAACACTTCTTATAATTTCAGGAAATATTCACTCAAAATTCTGTCATAGTTTCCTTACTGTCTTGTTGTTCTAACCCCAGATTTTTTTCTTTTTACAAACACAAAAGGAAATCTTAGGCATCATAAAAGCTCCATAAAATTATCATAAAAGTTGTCCATATAACTCATGTGTTGAATTACTAGTCGCCTGGAGCCAGCTTTGTGTGAAGAACAGACCGAAGGTCACTGATAATCTTTCCCTTTGCTCAAGCTCCTAAATATAATTTACAGTATAAATGCACCATCAACCTTTGCTGTGTAGAAAACGGAGCAGCTAAAAGCAACTAAATTTCTCCCTTTGTGTTTCATTGATTACCAAAAATAATATGGGATTTTAAATGAGTAACAGAATTGTAATTCATGAGTACACTCATGTTTTATATCAGAATGGTACTGGTAAAATTGTTACACCACAAAACGTATGGCAGCAGCATTTCATAAGATCTTCATTTGTGCTAAACGAACCATTTAACGATCATCTGCAGTCAACCATCTTTAATATATTTAATGCTTTGATGTTCTCAGAAGCTTCTAATTTCAGTTCCTGCAATAGCTTCCTTTGGAGCACAGTTCACTGGCCAGAGCAAAAACACACATCTCAACACATTCACATTCTCTACAAATGGACATGTGTGATGTAACATTACTCACAGTTTGACCTTTATATACATGTCACACTACATTACAGCATAAATGACATCAGTTGCACGCTTTGCAGTTATATTTGATTGCACATATCTTAAAAGTGACCATTATGCAGACAAGTAGAGTCACTCACACTCTGAGTATTTGACATGTTTATGAGTGTGTGTTTGGGAATGATTATGTATGCTTACTGTACAGTATGTGCGGTCAGGAACTGCTTACTGTACATAATAACAGGGCGGAAATGTACACCAACTGCAGTTATATGACTGTCAGACTATTTCACTGTGTGTGCATATATTTCTGTGAAATTGTGCATGACTTGGTGGGAGTATATAGTTTTTTGATGATTACGTAATTTTGTGTTCATTTTGCTAAGGCTAGTATCACTATTGCTATACTATTCATACTTAGGATTAGAATTTGTTCTAATGTTTACCATGGAATGCAATTCATCCACAGTTTGTGCTGCAGACATGAATGATACTTCATCCGTCTTCTTGAAGGAAGATATGCTGTTACATTTATAAGCAATAACACTTGGTAAAAGATTGGGAGAAAAAAAATGGTGAAAAATTGAAAAAGTGATCTTAATCATTTAGAGAGTATAAATATCATAAACTCAGGGGTAGGCTTTGGGTAATTCACACATTTTTCTCATTTATGCAACAAAGTGTGTGAAAGATTGTGTACTCATTTACTATGAATTAATTAAAGTTTATCTGCATTATGTAAGTCACCATTATATCAGCCATTGCAAACTCCATGCTGGTTGAGCACTAGTGTGTTTTCTAGATTAAATATAGGTTTAAATGAGACAGACAAGCCTCAGGAAACACTCAGCTGTACCACTTAGCTCACAGCTGGATGGACTTCAGCTCAAAGTCTGTATTTAAACTTTTATTGACATCCAGCTATATATAAACACACACGCGCACACGCACACACACGACTTACATTTGGGAGTCTCTCAAAATCTCTTTCTCCCTCAGTAAACTATAAAAGATTCACAGGCTGCCCAGCCTGAACTCATTCGAACCTCTGAATGTGTGTGTAACTGTAAATCGTGCACCATTCATATGAAGATGGCTGTTGGGGGGACTATTTGATGTTGTCTGTCTGATGAGTGGACGAGAGTCAGGCACAGAGTGTGTGTGTGTGTGTGTGTGTGTGAGAGAGAGAGAGAGAGAGAGATCTTTGTCCTTTAGTCTCCTCTGAATTATGTCATGTTTGAGTCTCCCAGCAGTAGCGCTCAGAGGGGGGCAGACGGGGCTTAATCCGCCTTAAACCCCCCGAGTTACTCTCTCCCCTTTCTTCACTCTCCATCTATCGCTCACTGTGAGGAATGGATCTGTGTGTCTAAGCCAGCATTGTGATATGAAGGAGAGAGTGGGAAATTGGAGACCAGCTGCCCACCCTCTGGTTTTACCTCTGAGTCACATTGTGTGAGCAGTGAAGCTTCTTGAGACCTACATAGAGCTTCATAAGGCACATTCATAGCATGTTACAGCACTCTTTCAATATGCAAGTAAACAGTGCTGATTAAGACTAGGGTTGCATCAAATGATTATTTTGATAACCGATTAATCTAATGATTACTAATACGATTAATCGACTAATCGTCAGTTATTTCACTGATTGTTGTGTGTTTATTTTGTTACAGAGAGGAAAGTGCGCAGCACATATTTACACATTCATCTAAACGCAGCTCTCATCAGTGTCAGGATGTTCGCTAACACTAAACCACTGCTTGCGTATATCAAACTTCTTTTTACCTCTTACCGAAGAATACAGAAGAAGGTCACGTGCATATAGGCGAACAAGGCAGCTGCCTAGGGCGGCAGCACAGTCAGGGCAGCAAAAAGGACAGATATTTTAGTTTATCTTTTGGCCATTTGTTTGGAGTTATTGCACTTATATCAGCAAGTTATCACCCCTTAGTTATTCTAAATCTAAATTAACTTTGCTTCATAGTAATGCCGCTCCCGCGCCGCCCCACCCCCCTGAGCGGCGTCAATACTCTACATGCAAAAAACCCTCATGAACCTTCATAAATGTCATCAGAACGAATAAAACTATCGGACATGAATGACTTTTGCTGCTGGTGATGTCTGAAGAGTTTTAAAGCTCGACAAGCGCTTCTGACGTGCGTGTGAGAGAAAGCGCGGAGGAGACACAGGTGGACCAAGTGTAGTGTAATATATTAAATAGGCCTACATACATCCAAAACCGTGTTTTTTTTTTTGTTTGTTTGTTTTAGCCAAGTAGCCTAGATATTTAGCCTTTATCATATTTATAATGCTATGAACAGTGTTTAATTTGTAGATTGCGAGGTCCCGGAATAAAGCGGGGTGATGGATCCGGCCAGTGATCAGAGGATGGAGAGGTAACAGACCATTCGCGCAATCACTTGGTTGACCCACTTAAGTGATTACCAGCTTGCTTTTATAGTGTGCACATATACTCTAAAAAGCATGGTTATTTTATTGCAACATTTTTTTAGTGTTTGGATAGTTTTTGTGTAACCCAGCTCCTGGGACAGGACAGTCGCAACAACCCAGCGTTTGTAATGAGCCCACACGGATGTTTTGCATTCTCTTCAGGTGAGAGTAGTTCTCAGTGCCGCTGACTAGCATTTCTTTGGTCAAATATAGGTTTGTTTTATTTAATCTATAAAGCAGTAAACCATTTTATTTTATGCAAAGCAAACCAAGTCACCTAAATGAGCCGCATCAGTCTTTTTGCAACGATTAAATATTTCATTTTTACTTCTAAAATGCTTGTTAAACGAGTTTAAATGTAAGAAATATTGTATGCATGTTTAAACAGTAAAATATGTTGTATTAAGAACTGTATTTAACAAAAATAAAGGCATTTAGGCAATAAATAAAAAGTCGAAAAAATGAAAAAAACTAAAAACTAAATCAACAGCAACTGAATAATAATGATAATTTAAAAAATAATCGTTTTCTAATCAATGTCAGCATGCTTGTCGCTAGAGGTTTGCGTCAATAAGCTTAAATGAAAATGTCTTTGGTCTGCATGCGCTCTGGAAGTGTTCTGTTAATTACTATGCTGAACTTTAATTAGCCTACTAAAATTAAAACTGAAACTAAACTGTATAAAACTAAAATAGGCTAAAAATCTGTTCACAAAATAAAAACTAAACTAAAATTAACCAAATTATTAATGAAACTAATAAAAAACGAAACTGAATTTTATAGTGACAACTGAAAGAGATATTAAAATAAAAACAAATTTAAAAATGCTAAATTATAATAACCCTGACACGAAGGTCTTTCATTGGAGGAGGAGGATCCGCCAAATGAATTCGGAGGAGCCGAATCCAGACCGGGTTTGTTCAAATTAACCCCTGACTATGAATAGCTGTGCACACCAGCTATGTCGCGCCGCTCGTCGGGAATTCTCCCAAATCTTCCCATGGCCACTTCAGGCCTGTACACTTAATTTGCGTTTGCAGCTATACTATTGTTTTTTTTTTTTTTTACATTGCAGTAGGGAAAAAATGTAATAATCAGAAAACATGCCCTTGTCTGCTTTTATTTTAATGCAGTTGTATTAATTCCCCAGTCTTTCACATGCATCTTAAAAATCGTGTTTAATTGTAAGTGTGAAGTGGGGGCAGCACGGCATGGTTTTGCCTAGAGCGGCGTTTGAGCTTGCGCTGGCCCTGCATATGATAGCATTTTTCATTCGTAGTTTTGTACAACTTTCCCACGCTCAACTGGCTTGGCTTTGTTTGCATGTTTCATAAGCATCGCCTGTTCTTCTGTTGGATTACATGAATTACAGTCTTGCGCTACAGCGCCTCAATGGTCAAACCGTGTTATTGCAGGACCTTACATTATGTCATATGAGATCAAATGACTATTTTTTTATTGTCGACATTGTTGATGATGTCAGCTAATCGTTTCAGCCCTATTTAGAGCAATGGTTACTTTTAATGTTGCTCAAACTTCAGCACATAACTCATCCCACACATGATGGATAACATTTAATAATCAGCACTAAATTGTATGAAGGATTCTTGCATGCTGAATAATAAAACTAGTGACAAAATCCAGTGGACTTATATTAAAGTAAGGACCTGAGCCACATCTTGTGACCAGAATATCATAGAGACTTAAGGTGCAATCATCTAGCAATGCCATAGCAATCACACAGATCACCCTAGCATACAGCAATGCAGTAACAACCATTCGGAACAGCCTGGCAACTACCTTGCAATTTTCCAGCAATCATCCAGCCCTAACAACCACTCCGAACACCCTGGCAACCACCTAGAAATGCCCTAGAAATCACCCAGAACAGCTATGGTGTAGGAACAAAAATGTTACCATATATCACTGTACTTCCGCAGATCAAAGGGTAAATATACATAAAAAACACTGCATTTAGCTGTAATTTAAGCTGGTGAAACTCAGAATTCTTTGCTAAATAAACCGAAGGCTTAACGTGTTAATGGGTTTGGTTGCAATGATCAAAGTAAACACGATCTTATAAAATTGTCTTTCCATTTACCACACACACACACACACATTTTCTTCTTACACCATTGGTTGGTTTTCAGTTACCTCTGAGCTTCTTACAGAGCTCCCTGTAGCCTTTGAAGTCCTACAGCACACGCCATGCTTGTGTTTGTTTGCATGTGTGTGTGTGTGTGTGCATATGTGTAAATGGTTGTAAAGGTATGGCTGCTGTTTTATTTGTTTTTTTGTTTTTGTTTTTTACACGGCATATCAGTGACACTTACAGTGTGTGTGTGCGTGTGTGAGACAGTGTGTGTGTGATCAAGGACAAACAATAGTAGTTCCAGTCATGTAATAGTTGGCGTTTCTCTGGAACAGGAAACAGTCTATACAAACACACATAATAAAACACAAGCTATTGTCCATGTTTCTCACAATTCTATGATTAATTTGCATGAGCTCAGACTGTGTCTATGGTAAAGTAGTCAGTCCTATCATAACAAATACCGCATTAGGCTTCTTCTTTAGGATTCATATAATCAGGTGTGACGAGTCAGCTGCCTCCCCCCTTTCATATCATCACCACCCCGTCCCTTATTCGCCGCCCTTCACCAGGCTCCCGACGGGAGTGGGCGTGTGAGAGAGGAGAGGCGCGGAAACTAGCCCGGTCTGGCGGCGTGTGATGAGGCGCACCTGATCCGAATAGGGCCTCATCACCGCCGCCGTTAAATGCCGAGAGCGCCTCTCCTCGAGAGACCGGTCTCTTCCCCGTGCATGCACGCTGGTGTCCTCGTGGGTCCAGGAAGGGCGCGTAGAGGGAATCCCGCGCCGCCGCCAGAGACGCGAGCTGCCGGACCCGCGGTCCGGAGGAATACCGCACCCACG
>JAFVLL020025603.1:0-25019 GCA_021397915.2 Tor tambroides | reverse complement strand
CTGGCCTTCAATCATAAAAAAGACGCCATTAAAGAAATATTAAAAATATACTGTCTTTATGTTGTTTGTACATTGTACATTTGAAGATTGAATGCACAGTTATTGCAATATAAAAGTATATTTAAAAACTTTAATGTTAGGTGGAATTAATCGCGATTAATTTTAGAAAAATGTGCGATTAATTATTTTTTTTTTTTTTAATTGATTGACAGCACTAAAATAAATATGTTGAATATACTGGTAATAATCTGTTTTCTTATATAATATCTAATTTCTTATTATTTTCTTTTTATTTTTAGAGTAAAATACAATATGAATGGCACATTGGGATATTCACCCTTAATAATGACCAATTGAATAAAAATGAGAGTTGTGTCTTTTACACATCAATAATATATATATTTTCTGTTCTTGGAACTTACATCTTATGCATGTATGGTAACCCTTTATTTTACGGTGTCCTTGTTACACATGTTACATGTACTTGCTATTATAATAACAATAAATTATGCATAATTACATGCAAGCCAAACACTATTCCTAACCCTAACCATATAGTAAGTACATGTAATTAATTAATATTACTCAGTACTTAAATGTATAATTACACTGTAATAAGGACACCTTAAAATAAAATGTAACCGCATGTACAGTTGTACTGTACATTTACAAAATTATGTCTTTTTATTTAAATAAATAATAAAACTAGCAATAGCATGTACTGTAGCAAATTCAATACAAGTTCATTCAAATTCGTTGGTGCGCTGCTCATGCTTATTTATTTATTGATTAGAGATTTCCCTTCCTAACCTTCTATTGATTGTGAGGAAAGGAGATTTGTGGTTTTGCCAAGCTGTGACGTAAACTAAAAGCTACTGGCTGTTTTCAAAAGAGACAAACTCTTCAGTGTGTTCCCAACTTACTGTTTCAAACTATGTAAACACTAGAAAGAAAACTGCTCTTGTCAAACCATTTGATATTTTTGTTGTTGACATTTTATATCTTTATTCACTGATTTCGTCAAAGTGGGACAATGTGGAATTCTTTCTTAAAGCAGATGATTTTTGAATTAATCCCAGATATATTTTTATTGCTGTCAGTGTCGACAATCAAACCCATCATCTTGGACCCATGTCATCAAATGATTACAAATCGTCTCCTCACTTCAGCCTGTCTGATTGGACCATTCGCATACACCCAAACAACTGTGAACACCAGGGGTGTAACAGGTGTAACGCTCAACTCATTAAAAAAATTGTATGCAAACACGTAAACTGCACATAATGCAGTTTTTAAATTAACTTCTAAATGATAAAATTTCTATTTGTTGTTGAAATAAATTAATTTACAGTGACTCTCATAACATGTTTCATAACAGATTTATTTAAACATAGGCTACATTAAATAATTAAGAAATCACTAACAGGTAAAGTAAAATATAATGAGTAAATAGTATAATATTTCATGAAATGCTCTTCTCTAGACTTCATTTAACGAGCTGTTGACATTTGCCTGAGGTAAATGAAATGCTATGTGACATTTTGTTTATAAGCTGTTTTACTGACATCTTTCTGCGGTTGAAACACAGATTGAGCGATTACACGAGGCATGAGATGTTCATTCATGTTTATTTTGCATTAAACTAGTAGTAAAGTGGAAGCTATGATCGCGTTCGCTCGCTCTCCACGCTGCCTTTTGAATTGAGGCGTTTATACAGCGATCATTCAGGCCACACCAAAGAGCGTCAAAACGGCATTTATTGTTTGAAGTTGAGTGAATGAGTTCATTTGAAAGATGAGACTTTGTTTCTTATCAAAACAGTGTATAAAATTGGAAGTTTCCAATGAAGTTTCACTCATGCAGTGGTTAAAACACATGCGTACCGAACCGAAAGACCCATAATGAAGATTTTCGGTACGAATACTGTACTGTTACACCCCTAAATCTTAAACACACAAGACCTGAGACAACATTTTTGTAGGTGGGGGCATTGAGTAGGCTAATGGGTGTTTTGTGCATGCAAATCTTTACCTTTAAAGAAAAAAACAAAAGAATCTCCTCTTCTCTCCTCTCCTCCTAAATTAGGTCATATCTGAGTGTAGCACACTGCCACACAAGAGCTGTCGCCCCGGAAACCAGAGATGCCCCACAGCACTCTGGGAGTATGACTGTCACACTCACTCAGCACAGCAATTAGGGCCCACACATACCCAAACTGTAACACACACTTAACATACCTGCATCTAAACTTGTACACAAATAGACACAAATGCCAAGATACCAATCCTATATAATATTCCACTGTCTGACATGCAGCTTGAAAAGTAAGAGGCAAATGACACACACACACCTGTGTCCATCAGACTGCCGCTTGCCATATAATGATTTTGTGAAGCTAAGGTTGGAAACTTAAAAAGCTGAAGTATGTGTTTGTGTGTCTGTGTGTGCATTTTAAATGCCCCATGGGTTTGGACTGGAAGGTTTCCATGGTTACCCGTTGAGGGAGATATAACTGCGCTTTAAGATTCTTGTGTGTGTTTGTACATAATATGTCAGTTGTGTTTTGTGTGTGTGTTTGTATTTCCATAGGGTGTAATAATCATGAAATATGACAGAGATGTCATGTGGTGGTCATCCGAATGTGTATGCATGTGTTCCTGCCAAGCAGGATCTGTCAAAACTGTCTTTTCCTCAGCTTTTTTTTTTTTTTTTTGTGTGTGTGTGTATGCCAGAATTCATTCTGCTCTGTATTTTCAGCGCTACATGTACATACGACCTACATAAGAATTACATTTGAACATCAGCATGTGTTTCTGCCCACATTTTGAGTCTTTCAGCTTCATTGAGATTGTTGAGTAAAAGTATCTTTTTTCTTTCATTTGATGAAAATGGTATTTTAGGGCTCATTAATTTTTATCGTACATATTGAACGAGTACATACGGTTCATATGGCTAATGTCAGAGTGATATTGAATGAACTGAACAAATAGCCTTGCTTTATCTGTCTGCGTATATCGTTCTCTCTTTCTCTCTCAGGTGTAACAACCGAACTCAGTGTGCGGTCGTTGCTGGCCCTGATGTTTTTCCTGACCCGTGTCCTGGAACGTACAAATACCTTGAGGTTCAGTACGAGTGTGTGCCATACAGTAAGTTCTCACACACATACAAATTTAAATCAAGCTATGTACAGTATTGAAATTTCTCATACTTAGGGATTTAAACAAAGTTCTAACTTTTAAGTATTAAACTTGGTGCATAACTTATTCTTTTGTGCTACAGGCTATAGACATGGATTATATTTAAAATTGTGTGGCCTGTTGAGAAGAGGTGTGCTATTACTTCTAAAAGAGCCATGAATGCGTCAGACTTAAATGAATATTTTGGGTTTAGTACAAGTTAATACAATCGACAGCATTTGTGGCATAGTGTTGCCATAGTGTTACAACAAAAAATTATTTTGATTTGCCCTCAAGGTTACAGTTGAAGTAATAGGAAATTTTTTGAAGATTTACAAGCAGAAATGTAAAGCTTATAATTTAATGAAAGCACCTGCCTTAATTCTTTTTGTGTATTATTTGACCTGCAAAGTTATTTTAATCATTTTTATCATTTTTATGGCTGTTTTAGGTTTTAAGGGGTTTTTAAGAAAGTTTAACATTTTTAGTTTTAAAATTGGATAAAACATCATTTATGCCCTATGGCTATACATTTGAAACAGTCAGTATTTTAACATTTACAAATCGATCACATTCACTTCCACAGTATACTGCAAATTCTTCACTGTAACCCAGATTTCTTTTTTTTTTATATAATTTGTACACCGTAAAACTTTCAGCATTTTTAAATTAAGGCATTATTTGCCCCTTTATGAACCTTTTCACTAATGCAGTAAATATATATAATACCAGCAGCCTCAAGCTGTTTGAAACAAATTTTCCAGCTTAAAGTTAAGCTCTGTCGACCACATTTGTAGCATAATGTTGAATAAACCAGAAAATGCTTTAGTTTTGTGCCTTGTTTTTTTTTTAAATAGCAGAAATTGCAGTTATAGAAACACTTGGAATGTGAAGATTGCATTTTTTACATTAATTATTCAGTAAAAGCCTGTTTATTATTTGAATTGTTCTTTTTGAGGTAGAAATACTTTTCTTGGTAGATGAAAGTTATGCCTTACTGATGTAACTCCATTGTGATTCCTGTAAACATTGCTTTACAGAAAGTTACGTCATGTCCCTTCCTGGTGTTATCGCACGTATGGTGTGATATTTGCCAGGTTTACTGACTTTACTGAGGTTAAGTCGTCATGACAAGCTGGTTGAAATATTGGATATAACTTTAGCCAGATGGCCAGTACACGATTCACATGCCAACACGTATAATGTGTGGCTGTACTTCAGTCTTTTTTTTGCCTGGCCCTCTGTACTTTGTAAGTGCCTTATTGTACCTGCAGTTTTTGGTGTTCTTTCTTTGGTAATGGACATTAATAATAAACTGTACACCACAAATAATTTCAGGAGAGCTTGAACATTCAAGACAGGGGCATGTTCTGAAATTTGGCCCTACAAGTACAGAAAAACAAGTGCACTCACATCTACTCATACAAACTCAAGACCATAATAATGACTCCACTAGTTCAGATTTTTATTCAATGAGTCACTGTCAAATTTGCATATCAAATTGATTATAAACTTTTGTACTTTCCTAACAGCTAAGCATTGCAGTGATTGCTACCTGGCACCTCAATCAGATCTGTCACCAAATATGAACTTGTACCTGACAGAAAAATACATATGAATGTACTTCTGTTGCATTTATCCGCTGTTGTCCGACCTCGTCCCTTGCCATGACTCACGGGAAAAGAGCCTGTCAATCATCCGAGGGCTGAGCGATGTGGTTTCAAGTTCTCACGGTTTCTGTGGGGTTGGTGTTCCAATCTGGGGTGGCCATGGCAACGGTGACGATAAATCAGTATCGTATGACTGCGGCACTGGCAGCAGGAAAAGCCTGAATACACTTACACACTTTGTCTCACCTACACATTCAAATACACACACGTACTGATTCACAAATGGGTGGAATAGCAGAGACGGTGGAATTTCTTGCACAGAGCTAAATGACACAGAGGACACACAGGCAGGATGCACACACGGTTCTTTTTGACATTTTGACCATAAATCGTCCTGCGCGTAGGGGTCATGAAGTGTGTGTGAGTGCTCATAAGTGCATACATGTGTGTTTGTGACCATCTGGTAAAAAAAAAAGGCCTAAAACATTTTTTCCACAGGCCCACTAATTAGTGGGGAGGTCCATCATACGTACGGACACGCACGCACACAAACAGTCTCACATGTGCACACACAGACAGGTAATTTAATTACTTCAGTCTTAGAAACCCATGGGAACATGTTCCAAATGTTTTCTTGAGGTTTTTCTGGCTTTCTCTTCTCCCCTGTGATGGAGGAGTTGGCAGAACTCCAGTCAACCTTTCTGCTTTGGCCTCAATATGGGACGTCTGTTTTACCTACACACTCAAAAAACTTCACCTCGAATAGATACTCAGTACCTGCTCCTTAGATCTGTGTGATTAACTACTGTCTTTATGAAGGGAATAAAGTAGTTTTTAAATTACAGTCTAGGAATCTTGCATCTCTGCAAGTCGTCTTATTTAGGTTAAAGGGATAGTTCACCCAAAAACGAAAATTCTCTCATCATATAATCATTCCAATCCCAGCTTTTTTCTTCTGTGGAATGCAAAAGAAGATAGTTTTTAAAATGTTTCACCTGTTTTTGTCTATACAATCCAAAACAACTGATTTTCATTGTATGGACAAAAAAGAAAAAAAAAATCAGACATATTCCAAAATATTTTCTTATGTGCTACACAGATGAAAGAATGTAATTCATGTTTGGAACGATATCAGGGTGAGAAAAATTGTTACAAAAGCTTTAGCGTGTTTAGTCCTTCAACTTTTAATACTTAGGGAAAGCTGTGACCATTGAATGGCCATGTAGAAATACATAAACATACATAATAGTTTTTGCACTATTCATACTGCTCACACAAAATGGCAGTTAATAGTGCAGAAGTATGTGAAATGGCACATCTCGTATCTTATCAGTTTGTCTGAGCTTCTCTGCAATCCCAGCATAGCAACATTGGCTCAGCCAATAGTGTTAATTTGGGGAGGGGCTATCTGTGAAAGCCTAATCTTTTGAAAACCTGTTCGAAAACAATCAATAATTTTGCAATTCTGTTTGATGTTGGCATGAAATGGAATTCTATTTTTGAAATGCATATTATTGATATTTTTGTGCACAATTTATCTGTGCATACATTTAATCTTTAATCAAAATTTCAGTCTTCTAGTGAAACAATATATTTCTTACTGGTGATGTATGTTGGACTTCTCCAATCATTTAGTCCGCTTAAACCCCACCCCTCACTTACAATTGACTGCAAGCTTGAATTCAGATCTGCCACCATCTAATCAACAGATTAGGATAGAACCATGTCCCTGACCTACATTTTTTGTTAGGATAGGGTACTAGTAGAGGAAGTTGTAACCTCCCAGTGGGCTTAGACGTATCACTTCTTGATTCATTATAACTGACAGCCAATCTGTTATTGATCTTTTTACAATGTGACTGAAACTTAAATAGGTATGTGTGTGGGAGACATAATTGCTTCTAAATCAGATCTCCTGGAACCTCATTCACACACTCACATAGTCTCTATCTTGTGTGGTGGCTTATTTATTGAGTGATGCATTAACAGTTCATCCTCATGCATATTTCATAGAAAAGCACACACACACACACACACACACACACACACACACACACACACACAAAGGGACATAAATTGTAGCAACTATCTAGACTGTAATTTTTTTCAAGCCAAGTCAAGCACTTTTAGTTATTGCATGAGTACAATGAAATTAATTTAGTCTTACACTGTTGGTTGCATAATATTTAAAATAAAGAAATTTAATTAGAGACAAAAAGATGAAGATGAGCAGTATATAAAAATAGCTAAGAATAAAAAGTGTATGTAAATAGACATTTTTGCAAAGATAGAAATATTAAAACTATAAGATATTCACATTACTACCGTCACAAATGGAATTGCAAAAATACTAGCTGTTTTCAAACTTCTTTTTAAACCACTCCCCTCTCACTGGTCAGCCAAACAAATAGTCCTGCTTCTAATGCATAATGATGTGTCAGGCTACAAATTTTAATATAAAAATGGGAAAATTCAGCTTTATAATTGGAGTAAAACCAAATTGGAGTTAACCATATCACCACATTAAATCTGTGTCTTTTATTCATCAATCAAGAAGGCTGGCCAAGAAAGCTGCTCTGTATCTAAATCATAATACTCAAGGAACATGAACATTTTTTGTGAAACAAGCCATTTTTCTTTCTTTTTTTGTATTCTGTCTCTAGTTTGTTTTTATACATTCATTTTTCTGGTTAATAGTCTAATATCACATGGACGCACTGTATTTGTTTTCAAAAATTATGATCACTTTGTTAATGGAATTTCTAGAATACAAATGAAGCGCATTTTACTAATTTCACAAGATTGGGTTAAGATACGACGCGGATTACATGCATATGGAATTGAATTACTGTGAAGTATTTAATATTGCTTCATTAATCTGTTGTTTCTTTCTCTCTCTTTCTCTCTTCTTCCACCCTTTTGTGAATGCAGAAGTGGAACAGAGAGGTAGGTCCATTACTTCCATTACTTTAATGTAATTTAAGTGTGTAATTCACTGTCAGGCTGTTATGGTGTTATTTGATACTAATGACAGATTGGCGATCAGTAGCTCATAATGGTTTATATTAGGAATGTAGAGGAGAAACTTGATCTCAGACCAAGGCTTTACTCCCTGAATTAGACCTCTATTTCTCACTGTCTCCTCTCTCTTGATCTGTCTCAGTGTATCTGGTGGTTTACCATGTATCAGATGAACTGGGAGGTGTTGCCACTGTTTAAAACTTAAGCTACCGATTGTGCTGACCACAAGAAGTGGCAGTGTGAAACTGATGTCTTGCAATGTTATGTCTCTTGAATGGCCTTGAGTGAATCTAGACCATCAGACCTTAACATAACAGCTTAATTTTCTTCATAGCTAGAGATGACGCATGAACAGTTAATCAAATTATTTTATCAAATTTATGAAATGGTGAGAACACTCATATTAAGGGAATTGGCATTTTAAAATCTGAGCTTTTTATGTCAGATAGCCTTGATTTGGAATATAATGACATGCGTATTAAAAAGCCAATTTTAAATTGACAATAACAGAAAAGTAGCAGTCATTTTTACTGTGTACTTACTTAGGAGCCTCTCAAGGTTTTTCTCCAGTACCAAAACACAGTCACCACTGGCTTCTTGACTGTAATATTTGAAACCGATTTTTTCTGTAAAGCTGCTTTGAAAAGAAATGCATTGTAAAAAAGCACAATACAAATGAACATGAATTGAAATGAATGCTTGAATAGAAATTTATAAATCAGAATGGCAAAAGGATGTATAGGCTACCAAATCATTTGAAAATAAAAAGTAGCAAAAAATAAAAAATGAATCAACACAAGTATACTTGAGTTCATCAAAGTCTAAGAGAAGTTCCTGCATTAAGACATATTGTGGAAAATTAATGCATCTAAAACAATAAAAGGAAACATCCAGTATTAGTTAAAATACCAGCCCCACTTCCCATGAGGATGTCCCTCATTCTGGGAACAGAATGGTGGGAAAGGGACGATTCTGTGGCAGGCATTCCATGTGACTGTTTTTGCGCTCACTTCTCTGTTTGTGTGTGACCATGTAAGTATATCTGCATGGTTTGCAGGAGTATCATTATAAACCAAAGAGAACAAAAACATTAGATGTTCACACACACTCACACACAGAGGGTTTAGTCACAAGACTGTACATTTGTAAGATATGCATGACAGCCCGATCTGCTGTACAGATGGTGGCTAACCCTGACTTTAAGCCAGTCTCAACTAAGTTTATTGGTCATTGATTTTTCACAGTGCTTCAGAATGTAATTTGAATTACTCCCAGAAAATTTTCCCAGGGTTAGAAAATACTGTTACTATTTTTACCAGCAGTATATTGTGGGTAAGTTCATGCAATAGAATGTTAGTATTACAAGCTGTAATTCTGGAGGACAAATTAAGGTTGATTTGCATAAGGCTTAACAGATGATTATTTTCATCTTCACATTTAATGTACCAGGAATAATAGAGTGATGATTCTTAACAACCGCCCACATAAATGTTCGCACCGTGTGAATTTTCCTCAGGGTTAGAGAAGTCGGTGAGACAGATTTTCAGAACCTCCTGAGGGATTCTGCAGGAGTCATGAACTATAAATCGGGTTACTAGTCATCAGCTATGATTTAATAGATGTCTCTCTCTTGCTCAGGCTCAAAGCATGTAGCTTTTTGATAACTTTGGTTGCAGACCATTGCAGTTGTTAGTGTGTAATATGGATCAGTCACATACAAGAGTGTTTACAATAAGGAAAAGGAGAAATCTTTTTAAAAATCTAGTCCAAAAAACACAAATGCCTAATCCTTAGAAATGCTCTTTTTATTCATGTTGGTTTTATGTAGTTTTGATTTTTTTTCAATCTGATGATTATAATAATGGTCATGTGATATAACTATCAAGTAAAAAAAAAAATGCTTATGCCTTCAGAATATTCAGTATTTTCCAAAAAAGTAAATATATTTCAATCTAAAAAGTACAATTTTGCAAATATCATGAGTCACACCACATGACATTTTACAGTCTAATCTAATCTTGCATTGTTATAAAGAGGTAAAATTATCTGATATTTTAAGAAACATATTGGCTTTGACAGTCGTGAGAGTCTGCATGGGCCTTTTTTTGGCATATTTGTGAATGTTGGTTGCACCACATGATTTTCTGGTTGCACCACATGACTTTGATTTAGTGGACAAACGTTTTTGTTTAAATATTTTTTCAGACATACAAGATTACTCCAAAGTACTTAACAAGAACTTCTTTCTAGTAATTTCTTTCTTTTAAATAGGCTTTTTCTTCATTAAATGAGGACAATTGTATCACCCTGACATTTTTGACTTTGTGTCCTCAAAATGGATTTTAATTCAGAAATGAAAAACATGCTCCTCATAAAAGAGAGTATAAAAGGCCATTGTATGTGTCAACTGCGTTGTATGCATTTTTCCAACTAATAACTATTTTTATAACTGTAACTAATATATAAGAGAAAAATGGGTAATGAATTATATTTAACAAATGACTGCAACTCACTCCCTTGTCCTCTTTCAGTCTTTCTCTGTCCAGGTGTATTGAGAGGTGTGTACCAGAGTGAACACCTGTTTGAGTCAGACCACCAGTCTGGATCATGGTGTAAAGACCCCCTACAGTCATCCAACAAAATCTACTATATGCCCTGGACTCCGTACCGCACAGATACACTGACTGAGTACTCATCGAAGGAGGACTTTATTGCAGGTCGGCCTACCACAACATACAAACTACCCCATCGTGTGGACGGCACCGGGTTTGTGGTGTACGATGGTGCGCTTTTCTTCAACAAGGAACGTACACGCAACATTGTTAAATTCGACCTGCGAACTCGTATCAAGAGTGGTGAGGCGATTATTGCTAATGCTAATTACCATGACACCTCGCCGTATCGCTGGGGTGGGAAATCTGACATCGATCTGGCAGTGGATGAAAATGGACTGTGGGTAATTTATGCCACTGAACAGAACAATGGACGAATTGTGGTCAGTCAGCTCAACCCCTACACACTCCGAGTGGAGGGATCATGGGATACGTCATACGATAAGCGATCGGCCTCCAATGCCTTTATGATCTGTGGAATCCTGTACGTAGTGAAGAGCGTTTACGAAGATGATGATAATGAAGCGTTGGGGAATAAAATTGACTACATGTACAACACAGAGAAGAGTCGTGAAACACACCTCAGCATTCCATTCCCGAATTCCTACCAATACATCGCAGCTGTGGACTACAACCCCCGAGACAATTTGCTGTACGTGTGGAACAACTACCATGTTGTCATTTATTCTCTCGACTTTGGGAACAATGACAACAGATTGGGCTTTGGTGAGTTTCCCTTTCATTTAAATACATTTTCCCTAATGTGTTATTTTTAATCCACTGGTAACTGAGCCACATATAGCATTTAATTATAAGAAAAAAATATTTTAGAGTTGCAACAATATTTTGTGGTCTTAGATGTTTTTAAACCTAACTTGTTTGAGCACTCCAAGCGGTTTCAGGATGGTTTACATTTACACATTTAGCAGACGCTTTTATCCAAAGCGACTTACATTGCATTCAAGTTACAGTTCTTACATTTTATCAGCTCTTGCTTTCCCTGGGAATCAAACCCATGATCTTGGCGTTGCTAGCGCCATGCTCTACTGTTTGAGCTACAGAAAAGCTGCAGGTTTAATTTAATCTATCTATCTATCTATCGCTAGCTAGCTAGCTAACAAAAATGTGTTTAAAGGAACAATTAACACATTAATGCAAAAATTAAAATGAATTATTCACAATTAATTTATGATGAATTACCAGAAACTGTAAAAACATGATAAAAGTAGTCCATACATTTTGTGTGCTACAGTGTATCTCGTGTCTTTGGAAGTACTACAGTAGTTTTTACATAGTGTAAGTCTTACACTATAATGTTCCCTTCCATTGACTTGTTTAATCAAGAACTGCTGCAACCATTGAATTTGTGAGTTTAATTTGTGAACAGGATCAGTTAACAAATAGTTCTGCTGAGCAGTTTGTTTTTAGAGAACCAGCAATCTAGTTTAAAGTCCAGACTGATAATTTGTTCACCAAACAGACTGACTCATTTTGTAAGAGCTTACCAAAGTTGAAGACTGTCAGTGAATTAGTGAATAATGGCTGAAAGGTTGGTCTGTTCATCAAACAAATCTTATTCCTTAAAATACTTGGAATATAGCACAAGGTCTACTTTTGTTGTGATTTTTTTTTTTAGCAAGGGTGAGTAAATGTCAGAATTTTCATTTTTTGGGTAAGCTGCCCCTTTAACTGTGTCCCGTCAGGGGTGAAATTTATTGCTTCCCCACACTGTCAGAATTTAAGTATTGTACTACTCTGTGATTGTCAGTCACAAATCTACTTTGAAGAACTAAACTGGCAGAGTTAGAAAGCCCTGTCATTTTTGCTCACTCATACAAGTATTCATGTCAGTGACAAAAGAGACCTTCAGGATTTTTCCCCTGACTTACATTTTCAGAGAATGTTATTGTATAGGTTATCACAGTCCATTAGTCAGGTTGTTTTTCACTTTGTTTTATTCCTTCTTCACATTTAGAGTTCAGGCACACTACTTACGCTGTATTGCATTGCAATTTTAGTCAGCTTGCCAGCTCAGCTGAAATGCAGCTGAATTAATCATTATCTACAGTGTAAACTAACAGTTATTATCTCCAGCATCTACTGACATCCCCATTAGAACAGAGCAGAGTGTATCTCTTTGCTCTTAACTGGGTCCAAATTGAGCATATTTTATGAGATTTGCTTAATAAATTGCGAATAGATTCTCACATGCACTGTCAGTTTATTACAGAACAGCTCACACAACAAGCAAATAGTAAATACAACTAATACACTTTTTTTAATCTCTGAATATTTCTCGGTTTCTGAAACACACACTGATTTGTGCAGAATTTATAGTACTTCATTTTCAAAACAAATCTTGAAAGGTGTAAATAGCTTTAAAATATATATATAGACCTCATCTGCAGGTGCAATATATGTAGATGCTTGTTAATAATCCTGCCTGCATTCATTTTCTTTATTAACATATTCCACATCAAAGATCTTGTAAAGCTTGAGTTAGAGCGGGAGTGTTAGTCACCTAAACTAATGCAGATCAGACACTGTCTAGTGGTCATATCAAAGAGAGTATTGCTATAACAACACCATCTTTGTGTAGTTCAGCTTTTAATTAAATTTTATCTTGGTTTAATTAGTTTTTCATTTTGTCTGCATGTCAGCTTTGAAAGAGAAAAATACTCTCATACATACTCTCATACATACATACATACTCTCAATACAGCAGAGGAGAGAATGTTCTAGAAATAGAGGCTTAGTCCAAATCTTATTTTTTTATTTTGTTTTAAGAACTGCACGATTCTTAATAAATTAACAACCATGATTATTTTGCTTAAAATAGAGATCACGATTCTAAAGAAAAATGTTTCTTTCTGATAAAATGTTCTTTGCGTTTCTAATCAAAAATTCAGTAAACAAGTAAGAAGTATAGGTATGTGAATGAAAATATGGAAATATGCCAATCAAAAACATACATTTAAATTAAATTACATTTAAATTGCATATGTTAGACCACCTTAAAGAAAAACATAAATACTGGGAAAAAGACAAATGAACCATTATAGATGTTTCAAAATTTGTTTTGTATGCCAAACATTCACAGCTTATATGGACTGCACCGCTGTCACGTGGGTGTTTTAATTGAGACCTCTTAACAATTAATTGTTCAACACTTTTGACCCTTATTTTTGGTTTGTTGCCACAAAAATGGACTACCTTACCACATTTTGCTGTCTTAGCCATAGATTCCCCACAAATACTACAGTTACTAGAGTTATTGTTCACTATAAAAAAAATTCCGTAAAATTTATGGTAAAAAACGGCAGCTGTGGTTGCCGGAATTTTACCGTAAAAAATATGGTAGCAACATTTTAGGTTTTACGGTTTTCACTTAAATTTACAGTTAAATACCATAATTTAATTAACTGATATAATGTTAATATACCAACTTATTGAAGTACTGAAATTTGTTTTGTACCTTTGTAATACACTGATAACCACCAAATGCAGGTGGTGATGAGCACGTCACATGATGAACCAAAGCCCATCACAAGCAGCTTTTAAATAATAACATATATAGAAGGTGCACAGTGTCATTCACACAAACACTAAGCACCATCATGATAACACACGAAATTGAAATAATGCAATAAACATTCATTTAACAACATCTGGTGTAACATAAAACCCTAATATACAAAACTGATAAGAAAAAACTAAGAAGAAATATAGTTATTTCAACAAAAAAACATCAAATTTGAAATGTAACGCAGGGAATTCTGGGAATGTCAATTTACGGTTATTCACTGTAAATTATACTGTCTTTTTCACTTCCAAAAACGGTATGCTACCGTAAAATTACATGTAATGTCCAATACAGTTTTTCACCGTATATAGTAGGGGAGTTTACCGTTAACCATTTAACAGGTTTTTACTGTAGCATTTTTACAGTCTTTTACCGTTAAATTCACAGTCATTTTTTACAGTGTTACTACAACAAAACGGTTGGTATTATCTTAAGTCGCTGTTGTGGCATGTTGGTTCACTCTGCAGTCATTGTGTCAATGCCCCAGGGCAGCTATTTTCAAGTCATGCAAGCACACCTCCAATCTACTGGAAAGGGAAAAGACTGAAATGTCAAAAACTATGTGCCATTTCGATAACATATGTCAGTTTTACAATAAAAAAACTGACAGCAATGTTTAAATCAGCCTGAATTTTTTTTTTAGGTTTGCCCAACTCATGCGCATGCAATGCAAAAAGATCAAGCAATGCCAATGACAACAAGCCGATTACGTGTTTTTATTGAAAGGCAGGACTTCATTTTCTACAGCCACCACATTGAGAACTTTGGTTTAAGTAGATTTTTAAAATGTCTAGCTCTGTTTGATGCAGAATGCATATTCATTTCTTATGGTTTCACTTTTCATGGGAGTTATTACTACTTAGTATTATCAATAATTACTAGTTAGTATTATCAACTATAATTTCCATGTGTAAGTCAGAGTGCTACAGTTTTAATAGCTGATAGTTTTATCAACTATAAACAGATGATATGTGTGCTGCATGTCCCTGAACAAAGTGTGTTTCTCTTGGAAGAGTTTAAGTGCTTGAGAAAGCTCCACCATTCAGGTCAGCTGGGAGGACATTGAAGGATTCAGATCTACAGGAACAGTAAAGAGAGAAGATGAAAAGATTGAAAGAGATTAGATTTGCCTGGTTATGTGCTTTCCTTTCCTCTTTGTATCTCTGACTTTCTCTTGCTACTTCTCAGTTTCTTTTTTTTTTATAGGTCTCCCATTGTCACTCTTGGGTGCAAATTCAAGCTTTTGCGCTACTTTTTTGGCCCAATATTTCAGCACGAAAACCTGCATCTTATTCACTACTGCACATAATTCAGATTAATCAGTCACAAAATGTACTGGCTAATGGGCCTGTTAACACCAACACAAAACAAAAATTCTGTCTGATTTTCACATGCGATTTTCCTGTTCAGACCAATGCTTAAAAAACGGCAGAGGGGTGGAATGACAATGCAGATTTACTCTTTGACAATAAGTGCCATTTTTAGAAAAACAGAAATACCACGGTTACCCCAAGCGCTACGCAACTTTCCTTTTCTGACACCTGCTTGTCACAGGGAAGAAAAGGAAGTCAAAGGGTATTTGTTCAGATTTGTATTCACTTTGGTGTTTACCAGAAAACACAAGAGTACAGAGACAAAAGAGTCTGTTTCTGGATTCTTCCTCTGCTGTCGCTCCACAAAATAGTCTGTGAGCACCAAATCATAGTTTTATATTACAGCATGTTACCAAAAGCGTGAATCTTTTTGGGCAGCCATTTTTATTTTGGGAAAGAAATGAAAAATAATTAATAAAAAAAAAAATCAGTTGAAT
This sequence comes from Tor tambroides, assembly GCA_021397915.2. NCBI lineage: Eukaryota > Metazoa > Chordata > Actinopteri > Cypriniformes > Cyprinidae > Tor > Tor tambroides. The sequence goes on along the minus strand of JAFVLL020025603.1, from coordinate 9,207 downwards.
TGACGGCAGATGAACTGCTATTCATTCAAATGTTTATCATAAATAATTTTCACACTGAATATTCATCTTGTTGAAAACAGGCCTTTCTGATATGAACCCCAATAAACAGTAAAGTGAATTTTGTTGAAACACACACACACACACACACACACACACACACACACACACACACACACACACACATTTTGTGTACATTTTCTATTAATTGTGGTAGGAGTAACTCATCATAATGGAGAAGAGTCTTATAACTGGGCATATATCCAGACTGCCTGTGCAGTCAAGCATATAATCAACATTTTTAAAGAGCCAATTCAGGTGTCTGGATCACAGTGGTGGACTAATACTGTACATTCTCAGTAAAGTATGCCGATTGCAGTAGTCTACTGCAACCTCCATAATGTAGCAATCAGAACAGACTAACAAGATGGGAAATTGTGGCTTGCAAATTGTTAGCGTTCATTATTATTAACCTGATGTGCTGACTTCTATTGGTGAATATGGTGCTAAAACAAAGATTTGCAAATCAGAATCAGCAGTGAAATGCTTAGTAAATTTCAGCCATTTATTTTTATCTTTTCTCTCAAAAACACAACTCTGAGTCTTAGAAAAATTAGCTTTAAAGGTTGATAGAAATGAAATTAGTTCTGCTCTGTTAAGCGTGCTCACACTGAGGAAATAAAAAACGTGCACACGTGTTTCACATGTAACACTCACCATCTCTCACTTAAACACATCTTGAAGTCTTGCTGCAGAGGTGATAGCAGTTTAATCTGCTTTACTTTAAAGCACACTTTCAACAGAATCCTCTTCCTCCAGGTTTGCTTTAAAGTCTGATGCTAATGTAATATGTTAGGATTGGCACCGCAGATAGTTTAAGTGGAATAGCCTCCGTGCTCCTTTAGTGGAGTGAAGACTTCTGTTCTCTGCTTTTATTAAATGAGAGAATGTCTAACATACGGTTAAAACTCTCTCCATTGGCAATTACAGCTCAGCACAGAGAGAAAACTTTATTTAAACCGATCCGCAGGAACAAGAATGCACCTGGATCTGCCAGCAGGGAGTTTAACACACAGATCAATCAGTAATGGAGTGATGTTCGCACTCACACTTGTATGTACACACTTCAGAGCTAAAAAACATTCTCACATTAACACACACATATACACGCACACAGGGTGCAAAATTAACTTTATGCTACACCTGCCAGTAGTGGGAGAGTTGGAAACAATGACCTCTCCATAAATATTTCTTACTTAAGTGCTACTGTATTTTGCTTATTGTTTATTTCCATAAAAATATGTATAAAGTATTTATTAGATGTCTGCGTGAGAGGAGGACAAAGTTGTTTTTCCTTGAAAAATTGTGACAAACAGCACAGATCATTGAGTCACTCACAGCATCATACACAAGCTGGTGTCTGTCTCACAGTGATACTGCACCTGTCACAAAAACGTGAAGACACATCATTATTTTGTTTGTCATATTTTTGTTTTGATGGAAATGCAAGGAAAATAAAAAAAATAGTTTTCAAAAAGGGGTCCTCAGCAAACTTCCAATGAGGCCTTAAGATGACTTAAAATAAATGAACAATAAACAATGGCAACTAAAATAAAAATATATATATTTTATTTATTATTAATATTTATTATGTAATTTAATTCCCCCCCTTAACAATTGTTTTTCCCCTCTGAAGGGACAGGGTGTGTTCCAGAAGTGGAAAAATCATGCAAGTGAATAAAATCTTACATATCACTCCATGGCCATTATTATAACAACAAAATACAACCATGCCAAGGTCTAAAATATTTTAGTATGCAGGTGTGAATAAAAAAGGCTTTAAAATCCTTTTCCTTAATCCTTATACAGAATGTTTGATTATTGCTGTGGACAATGGAGTTAAAACAATTGAGAACCACCGCTTCAGGCATTGCAGATAAACCATTTAATTGTGAACTTTCCACTGAGGAGAAAGTAATTAAACGATGTTCTTTACTGGACTTGAATAGCATTGATTTGAATAGCTCACATCATTTACATCAGTGAGGGTTAGATTCTTTATAGCGATCATTCTTACTGATGTCTGGTTTGTCAGTAAATCGTTATTTTGAGTTAGATCTTTTCACTGAATCAGTTGAACTGTTTCACAAAACAAGTCTAAAGAATTTGTTCCTGAATCAGTTTGAGCAGTTCTCATAGCTCAATAAACCAAGAACCATTTCATTTGGACATGTCTGTCTTGTGAGTTACTGACTCGTTGAAATCAGAAGCGAGTATTTGAAATGTTTTGAAGATTTGATTGATGGGGCGAAATGTAAGTTACTTTAATAGCTGAATTATGAAAATGTTATGAATAAAATACACTGCATGCAAATACATCTGAGACTTGACTGTAAAGTTTTTTTTATCAGCACACATATCCAAGAGAGCTGTTAATAAATAGCATTTTTATTAAAATGTCTCATTCAGCCAAGATCTAAATACAAATCATATTTAGGTTTCTATATGACTTTATGTTTTATATGAGCTGAATCATGGCTGCAACAAACTGAACAAACAGAACATTTTTGTGCATATATTATCCTACACCATGATGTCAGGGACCTCATTGTGACATAAAAGAAGCAAACAAACAGTTTGAAAGGACCAGTTCATTTAAATCATGTATTTTGTTGCAGTTCCTTAGAAAGATAGTGAGTTTCTTTAGCAGTACTCATGTTTACTCACATTTGCTGTTTGGCAAGTGTTAATTTTAACCTTGCTCACACATATACTCACACGCGTGTACAAACACACACACACATGTTTACACAGACTGCTGACCTAGAGCATCTCACCATGTAGATCTGAGAGGATAAGAGTGCGGATTACAGTGGTAACCCCACCAAGGGGACTTACATTGCTATTACCATACTGCTGATAACAGGAGGAAGAGGAGAGGAGGCTCGGCTTACATTTTTCCTCTCTCTTTCTGCTTTTTGCATCTTTATGATTGCAAATTCTCTCTTTTTATTCCTTGTTTCTGAACTCACTCTTTTCTTTGTTAAGCAGTGGACCCAAAAAGTGTTTGGACACTGAAGTCACACTTAAAAATGTGTGAATGTCACTGCATTATTTACAAAATATCAAACCAAGTGGCATTTGCATACAAATGATTCTAGACCTTTTCTGAAAACTAATGTCACTGAGCCATTTTTACAATTACTTTTAACCAATTGCTGTCAGTGACACCAGTTATGTTTGGACACATTAAACAACCACAATGCATCCAAATATTTTTTTGTGAAATATTTTGTCTTTTGTCAACATATCTATAATTTTATCATTTGAAACAGACATTTTGTTACAGAAACACTACCATTCTAAAGTTTAGGGTTGGTAAGATTTTTTGATATCTGTCATGCCCACAAAGGCTGTATTTATTTAGTCAAAATGCCATAAAACAGTAATATTGTAAATATTATTGCAATTTAAAATAATTGTTTTCTGTTTTACTATATTTTAAAATGCAGTCCACTTTTGTTCCCTGAAAGCATTGTTAGGAGTTCAGTGACTCTGAGTTCCAATTAACACTCACAAAGAGCATCACAATCATTTGAACTACAACTCCCAACCTGTGGTTAAAAGCATAGTTTCTCATTAGTATGAAGTATGACTTTAGTAGATCATGCTCTTCCACAAAATGACGACGTTAACATGCAGTGCATTCTATATTCTTCGTCCCATTTCAAAATATATATTTCATTCTATACATTTTTAACATATCAACAATGGGCACCATTTCTGAAGAGTGCACAAATGCATAAATATGTAAAGGAACCCTGTATTATGATGTAAGAGGGAACAAAAATAGTGAAGCAGTACTCAAATGCCATGTTCATTACAGCAGCATCTCAGAGAAATTACATTGTGGAGAAAGCTTCTAAATGAGTGAACCGCATATTTTTGGGAGTAAAGTGTACTCCACTTACATACTGCATGTTAATGTGATTAACAAAATGATAGGGTTTCCATTCTTTATGTAAATAAATGGACATTAATTGTGATCTAGAATTGATTGTGATCTAAAAACCTGCGTGTGTTGTGATTAATAACAACATGGTTCACAATGTGAATAAAAACAGTGTGAACGTTTACTACAGGAATGACTAGTTAATTTCTCTATCAATGCATTGTACTAAAGTGGTTAAGCTGCGTGTATGAAACACACCCCTGATTTGGGGCTCATTTCTTATTATCAGTAGAAAACAGTTAATATTTTTGTGGAAACAGATTTTTTTTCTATTTTTAATGAATAGAAAGTTAAAAAGAACTATTTATTTGAAATAGAAATCTTCTGTAACATTAACAAGGTCTTTGCTGTTGCTTATGTTCAATTCAATGCATCCCTGCTGAGTGAAACTTTCTTTAAAATAAATAAATAAATACAAAAAAGTCGCATTGAACCCAAAATTTTGAACATTAGTTTACTTAAAATAAATTTCACTCAGTTTGATATTTTTTTATATAGTGCAAAGACATTCATACATTTTAAGTCGGACTTAAATGGGACTGCTATACATACACTGTTTTATCTCTCTACTACAGTATGTATGCATCTTTGTTAAATTAAATGTATGGATATTTTACTAGGTTTTAAAATTCATCATAAATAGTAGCACAAACTTGCACCAATCACTGATTCCCTACGTGTTTGCCATGACGCTGTCTTCTGACTGGTCCTGATCAGCAAAGTGACATTATTTCCTGTCTCTTTGTGGGCTGAGGCATATTTAAGGTCGAGCAGCCCCGAAAGATTCGCCGTTACGGTCACACCTGAAAGTACGAGCAAACATCAAATGACCCGATTTCATACAGCGGTTTTCCGACAAGCCGGTTGTCGGAAATAGACATCCGATTATATATCGACTTCTCTTTCATGTTAGTCTACAGGAAGAGATGGGCTTAACAGACCGCACTGGAAGCCCACTCTGAAGTCACGCTGCCTTTAAAGGTGTTTGGAGTAATAGAGGATAAATGACCTTTACCCTCAAGGAGTGAGTCAGCCATCTTTCCACCGATGCAGAGAATGGAAGAATTCCTTTGATCGGCCGCCAATCAAAGCACCCTTTCCGTTGGAAAACACACATGTTGCCCTCTATCTGTACCCCTATTGTGTCTGAGTGGGGCGTATCACGGAGATGACAATCTAGAGACACAGAGGGCACGGCAGACAGGCAGTCATCGGCAAGAAAGGAGCGATGGAGAGATTTGGAAGGTGGATGAAAGGGCTGGTTTGTCATTTAACGGCTTCTGTGAGAAAAAGGAAGGGAGGGTGCCATGCCTGTCTGTGAGCGTGTGTGTGAGCGATTAGTCACTGTAGAATGCTCTGCTGCTTTCTGAGTCTTGCCTCGGTAGCTCCTCACACAGACAGTTACAGAAATAGAAACAGGAAGTGCTTTCATTTCACTCAGCGGCCCTTTAAAATCACAGTCAGATTTGCCGCACAGAGGGAGGTGGGGGAGAGAGAGAAGAGAAAAGAGGGCAGGAAAAGTGATGAGAGGAGATGTGAGGGGATATTTGGATCAGTGTATCTCTATAATAAGCCAGAGCTGTCTGGTGGGATATAGTCTAAGAAAGAGGAACTATATTTCATTCTGAACTGCTAACGAGTGCTCACGCTGCCTTATGATTGCACAGTTTTGTTTCAGGTATAATTTATGCACCGGCAAGTACACCATGTGCTAAATCTGTTAGGGCAGGGTCAGTGGTGGATCTGCAATGTAGGCAGTACTGCGGGGATGTTCCACCGAACCAGACAAGCAAAATCTTTGTTCAACATTGATAATAACACAAAATGTTTCTTGAGCTCCACATCAACGTATTAGAATGATTTCTGAAGAATCATGTGACACTGAAGACTGGAACAATTGCTGCTGAACTGCATTTTAAAATAGAAAACAGTAAAACAGAAAACAGTTACTTTAAACTCTAATAATATTGCACAGTATTACTGTTTTTGCTGTATTTTATATCAAATAAATACCACTATGGTTAGCATAAGAAATTTACCACACTTTTTAACGGTAGTGTATACTAAAGTAACTTACAGTTAATTATGTTACATATTGTTACTGCAGAATTTTTGCAATAAAAATTAGTTTAGATAATTTACGGAGCAGTGAATCAGTTCAGTCAATTGTGATCCTGGACCACAAAACCAGTCTTAAGTCACTGGGGTATATTTGTAGCAATAGCCAAAAATACATTGTATGGGTCAAAATTATCGATTTTTCTTTTATGCCAAAAATCATTAGGATATTAAGCAAAGATCATGTTCCATGAAGATATTTTGTAAATTTCCTTCCGTAAATAAATTAAAACTTAATTTTTGATTAGTAATATGCATTGCTAAGCACTTCATTTGGACAACTTTAAAGGCAATTTTCTCAGTATTTTGATTTTTTTGCACCCTCAGATTCCAGATTTTCAAATAGCTGTATCTTGGCCAAATATTGATCTATCCATACATCAATGGAAAGCTTATTTATTCAGCTTTCAGAAGATGTATAAATCTCAATTTCGAAAAGATTGACCCTTATGACTGGTTTTGTGGTCCAGTGTCACAATTAATTTCAAAGTTCTGATTTAGTAATTCAGTTTTTCATAAAGGCATATTAAAATGCTTTAGTAAAAACATATTCATGTAATTTCGGTGTTTATTACTCTCTTTTGTTATCCTGGTGCATATAAATGAAAAAAAAAGAGTTAATTTTGGGTTTTAGTACTTACAGTTCAAACATGGGTTTTAGTACTTACAGTTCTGAGATTTAGTTTTAGTTTTTTTTTCAATGATGGGCATCTAATCAGAGCTAATAAGATACATAAATATTGAAATTTATACTGAATTAAAGGATGAAAACATATCAAGATACTGTATATAAAATTGTATATATATTTCAGTTAGAGTTAAACATTTTCATTGGTCCTAGAACAGAGCCTTGTGGGATCTTGTTCCTGCATTGTTTTCATATCCACTTTTTATTAAAGTACATCACCATGGCCAATTCACAGACAAACATGAAAATGGAAAAAAAGTAGCTGTCCTCTAGTGCTATTCTTCAAACCTCTTCACAGTTCTGTCCTTTTTTCCAGCAGTCGCTGCAGCAACAAGAGCATCTCCAGATAAACACAGCAAGACAGAAAGACAAGGACTAAGAAACAAAAAGAAACGAAAAAATAGAGGGAAGCTATCTCTTTAGTTTTGCTCTTCGGCTCTCTCTGTGTGTGCCAGTACGTGTCTATCCACACGAACATGTATTGTAGACAGAACTCTTATGGCATAGTTTAGTCTAGCCCAGGCTTTAAGGGATGTTTACTCCCTGCCATGTGATATCCTGAGCTTCTGACACAGATTCTTTCTCGCTTTATATCAATAAACAAAGCTACATATATGCATTTGACTGCTATATGCCTGATTCAGGCCCTCAGGTGTGTGATTGTGTGTTTGAGAGAGAGACAGACAGGAACAGAGCATGCCAGTGGGGAGTTATGACGTTTAAACATCATCTATCTTTGCCTCTCTGAAGTCCTTGCACTCAGGGATCGGGCCTGTCAAAACATACACTCCCAACTGCTGCACAGGGCACAAAGACACACACATTTACACACACAAACACTCTCCAGAAAGCTGACTCATTCAGTCATCCCTGAAACAGCACAGAGATGCCTAGAGAGAGACAGAGATAGAAGATGTCTCTGTTTTAGCAGTATTCTTTGGGCAAATGTCTGTGCTTAAACAGCAGCTGTACAAAAAAAAAATTTGTAATATTTAAAAATATGCATGTGAAATGTAAATTGATAAATAATTGGCAGATACATAATATGTGCATATAATATATAATATTAAATATATTATATACAAATAATTATTCATATTATATATAAATAACATATTTAATATATAATGTAATATATAATGTAATAATGTATGTGTGTGTATATATATATATATATGTAGTTTAACAAATTAAATCATAATTTTTTGTATTATAGAATAAATTCTTATAGAATATTTATTAATCAATAGAATTGTCATATAACAAATTATTATACATTGTTATATTTTTCATAATAAAAATAATATTTAATTTGAATATTTAATATATAATTGACAGATACTTGGCATTTTAATTTATATTAAAATGTACATATAATATATAATATGAAATATATTATATATGAATAATTATTCATATGATATTGAAAATAACATATCTATATAATGTAATGTGTGTATATATATATATATATATATATATATATATATGTTCTTAATATATTATATGTAATATAACAAATTAAATCAAATTATAGAATATATATTAATCAATAGAATTGTAATATAACAAATTATGTTATATTATGTTATATTGATAATAAAAGTTGTAAAAATTAAAATTTAAAATTATGAATGTGAAATGTAAATAAATATTGAATTTTATTTATAATACTTGACTTGATATGCACTATCTATCTATCTATCTATCTATCTATCTATCTATCTATCTATCTATTATATGTAAAAATATGAAAATGAAATGTAAAATAATGTGGTTTTAATTGATAAATAATTAACAGCTACGTGGCATTTTTTTATTTTGTATATAATATATCATTCAATAAACAAAATGAATGTGTGTGTGTGTGTGTATATATATATATAACACAGAAGTGCATTTAAAAAATTAGAATATCGTGAAAAAGTTCTTTTTTTGTAACTTATTTCAAAAAGTGAAACTTTCATATATTCTAGATTCATTACATGTAAAGTAAAACATTTCAAAAGTTATTTTGTTTTAATTTTGATGATTAGAGCTTACAGCTCATGAAAGTCAAAAATCCAGTTTCTCAAAATATTAGAATATCAAGAATATCACTAAGATCAATCAAAAAAGGATTTGCAAAACAGAAAAGTTCAAGTTCTTTAAAGTATGTTCATTTATCCACTCAATACTTGGTCAAGGCTCCTTTAGCACAAAAATTCCAGCATCAGTGAGGTGTGGCATGGAAGCCATCAGCCTGTGGCACTGCTGAGGCACTATTGAGCCTTCAGCTCATCTGTATTGTTGGATCTACTGTTTCTCATCTTTCTCTTGAAAATATCCCATAGATTCCATATGGGGTTCAGGTCAGACATGTTGGCTGGCCAATCAAGCACAGTAATATCAT
>JAFVLL020025602.1:0-28941 GCA_021397915.2 Tor tambroides | reverse complement strand
ACGTTTTAGTGCCTGTAAAAACGTAAGTAAATGTACGTTTTATAGAACCACATTTTACGTAAAATACATACGAATTATCATGAGATCACGTTGAAGATTCACAAGTCAAAATGAGTTTCCTGTTTAATTCTGACCTAGAATAAGTCAGTGTTTCCCAGGAGGCGCACTGATGATACACAGGCTGTGTCCAAAAGCTGAAAAATGCTGCCTTTGTAGGATGCATTCCAAGGTAAGAAGGCATCAAGTTATATCTGAATAAAATGTTAACGTCACTTCCTGTCTCCTGAAACACCTTCATTTGATTGATTTTTGAAGGCCTTTGATATCCCCCAATCCTGTGCGTTCCATTCCGTGACAGTTGAGCTAAAATGAATAAATGAATGAAGTTGTCGTTGGTGGTCAGTTTGGATGTAAATGTAGGGTTTTGACAATTTTTTTCCACATTTGAGGTCATTTCTCGTGAGAAATTGCTGTTATGGTAATTAACATTGTTCATCAAGTTTTCATCAAGCTTACTCTGTTTTGTATTTTGTCATTGCCTTGTAAGGCAGTGAGGCAATAATTCAGAAGCCTAAACTTTCAGACACAGCCATATTTTCAGACTCTTCCTAATCAAACACACCTGATTCAGTGCATCAGCTTGTTAGTAAAGACTGTGGATCTTTTGTACAGCTGCTTTTTGTTTTGTACTACTGTTCCACAAAAAACTCAATAAACAATTGTTAACAAAAAAAAAAAAAAAAAAAAGGACTGTGGATCTGAATTTGATGGTTCAGATAATGCCACGCATATGATTATCAAAGTCATCAGATCGCTGTCCCTTTTACATTACATGACTGTTTTGGGTATCATGAAATTGCTGTGGTTTGCACATTACATGACTGTTTGGAAACTGTGGACATGCATTAAACAATGTTTCAGTAGAAAAAAAAAAACCCTGACAACTTGTAAAGAGAGGTTGCTAACTGCAGAGCCAATGGGTAGAGCTTGATATCCAGTTTCCCCTCACTGGAACGTAATGGGTGGACCCAGACACCCCAACCATACCCTAACCCTACCCATTACCCAATCGCTATATAAAACTCCACCCATTAGTTCTACAGATATGGTCAAACTCCACCTATTACATTCAGAGAGGGGGAGCTGGACGTCATTTGGCTTTGCAGTGAGAGCTGCTTGAAAATCCTTTCCCTGTATGTTGCTCTTTCATTGTCTGTAGGTAGACACTGATGACATTTCCAAACACACAGACACATTTCACACTGCAAGACTCTGAGTCACAGACAGATTCAGATATTTAGCCTGCAAAATATGTCTTTCAATATCATTGGAATCACTTTCATTTTTTTTTTTTTTGGCTGATTAATGATAAAACATTCACAGCCAATCAGAATTAATCCAAAATGAATTCAGATAGAGTTGAGAGACTGGACATTTAAAGTAGATGATATGACTGCAGCGTATGTATATAATAAACACAATGTTATCGCCTGTTGCTGTGGACGCTAATATAGTTATCGTTAACTTTATAGTCAACATTAACTTCATGGTTATTGTTCTTGGTGTGAACAGGCCTTTAAAAGAAAACAAAAGTTACAACTAATATTTACTGAAGGAAAACCATAATAGCCGGAGAAAGCTGCGAGTTAACATTAATGTCTCAATTGCAGTGGCTTTATCTAAACTCAATTTTTATATTTTGATATGTTGACAAAATTAAATATAATAAACAATAGGGACTTTTTGTGAATCCCTTTGTCGTAGATTTTAAGAAAAAATCAAACAAAAAAACAAACATATACTTTATTTTATAATATACATATATATATATATATATATATATATATATATATATATATATATATGTCATTTTTTATTTTATTTATTTATTTATTTATTTAACCAGGAAGGTCCCGTTGAGATACAATATCTCTTCTACCAGGGAGTCCTGGTCAAGATAGGCAGCAAAGGACACATTTACAAAAAAATAGACATCACCACACAATAGACAAAGAAAAAAAAACAAAAAAACAATGCAAATCCTAATCAGTTATTAAAACATGTACACTGTTCTATATAAACAGACTTTAAAATATTTTTAAACATAGCAAGAGATGGTATAGACTTCATATGTAATATACCTTGTAACTCATTCCACACATATGGAGCATAATTAGAAAAAGCAGAACGACCTATCTCTGTATGAAAGAACGGCATCTTAAGTAAAAGTTTGTCTGTTGATCTGGTATTATAAATATTTGTACAGTACATCAACAACCTGGATATATACTGTGGTAATTTACCCGCTAAAGCTTTTAAGATAAAAATCAACATATGTTTTTTTCTCCTTAAGCACAAGGAAGTCCAGTTTGTCATTTCAAATAAATTACAGTGATGTGTACGGACACTTGTACCAGTGACAAATCGTAAAGCACCATGATAAACTACATCCAGTTTTTTCAAAACATTCTGAGGTGCATGCATATAAATTATATCACCATAATCCAATACTGATAGAAGAGTACTTTCTACTAAACGTTTTCGAGCATCAAAGGAGAAACACTTTTTTAAACGAAAATAAAAACCTAGCATTGGTCTCAATTTCTTTAAAAGACTATCGATATGAGAACTGTAAGTCAGCTTATCATCGAGCCAGATACCAAGGTATTTGTAAGATTCAACCCCTTCAATCTGTGTACCATTTAAAGTTTGAATCACAAAATCATTTAATGGTAATCTGGACCGAGTTTTTTTGCATTTAACCCTAATTTTAAGTTACCAAGAGAAGTCTGAAATGAATTAAAAGCATTCTGTAAAGAGTTCATTGCCACTTTTAAAGATGGAGCCATAGTGTAGAGAATAGTATCATCTGCATAAAAGTGTACATTTGCAGGTTCGACTCCTTTACCAAGTTCATTTACATAGATAGAAAATAAAATTGGCCCCAAAATTGATCCTTGAGGAACACCTGTCTTCACTATTAAAGGAGCAGAAACATAATTATCTATGGCCACACATTGAGTCCTTCCAGTCAAATAATTAGAGAACCACTTCAACACTATATCACTAAAACCTACACATTTAAGCCTTTGCAACAAAAGATCATGATTCACAGAATCAAATGCTTTTGATAAATCAATAAAAAGTGCAGCACATGATTTTTTATCATCCAATGCAGTTATTATATCATTAGTGACTGACATTGCAGCAGTTACAGTACTATGTCCTTGTCTAAAACCTGATTGAGTTTGACATAAAATATTATTAGCTGACAAATAGTACTTTAACTGTTCATTTACCATAGATTCAAACACTTTAGCTGTAACAGACAATCTTGAAATAGGCCGATAATTATCCAATACAGTGGAATCTCCACCCTTCAGTAATGGCTGAATAATTGCTGACTTCCAAGAATTTGGTATCAGACCACTACTTAAACTTAAATTAAAAATAGAAGCAATAGGTCTCGCTATTAAGTCTGCAGATATTTTTAAAAAGTAAGGCTCTATTTGATCAGGGCCAGCAGACTTTTTACAATCAAGACTTATCAAGGCTTTATGAACCTGAGATATGGAAATAGGTAGAAAATTAAAAACATTTCTTACACAACTTGAAGAGATGCTCATATTATCCTTACCATCTACATCTACAGAGAAACCAGATGAAGTGATTGAACTTATATTAGTAAAATGTGTATTAAAAACTTCTACTATATTATATTTATCCTTAATTTCTTCATTATTTACCCTTAGAAAATCGGGAGCTGCTGGAGCCAACATAGACCCAGTTGATGATTTTATCAGCTTCCAAAATTTACTAGGATCTTTAAAATTTTTATTTATCATACTAAGATAATAGTCACTTTTTGCATTTTTTATAATTTTAGTACATTTATTCCTTAGTAACCTAAATTGTTCCCAATCACTAGCGCTATTAGTTCTTTTAGCCTTGGACCAAGCAATATTTCTTTCTCTAATAGAAGAAGAAACAGATGTATTGAACCATGGATTGTCTTTACCACGAACTCTAAATCTTCTTAGAGGTGCATGCTTATTAATCAGAGCTAAAAAATTTGTCTTAAAATAATTCCATGCCAGATCAACATCTGCCATATCACATACATGAAAAACTTCACTATTATACAGATCATGTAAAAATGCTTGCTCACTAAAATTTTTATAATTTCTCCTAAAAATAAACTTAGACTTATATTTAGGTAGTTTACAATTTCTGACACAGGCAACTGTACAATGGTCACTAACGTCATTACTAAATATTCCAACAGAAGAATACTTATGTGGAGAATTTGTAAGTATAACGTCAAGCAATGTGGACTTGTCCATATGTTTTAAATTCAACCTAGTTGGAGAATTAATTAATTGTGACAAATTTAAAACATCGCAAATATCCTTAAATGATTTTGAAGATTTAGTTAACCAGTCCCAGTTCAAGTCTCCCAGCAATACAAAGTCATTGTCTGAAAACTTTTTCATATAGTCCGACAACAATGTTAAAGCTTCATGAGATGCCGATGGTGGACGATAGCATCCCATTACTATAAAATCAGCACCGCTGGAGAAGTGTAACTTAATTACAGACAGTTCAAAACATTTTGGCTTGCTGATGGACTCCATCCAAGTACAGTTGAACGCCGTTTTGACATAAATCGCAACTCCCCCTCCTTTTTTAGCACGATCTGTCCTAAAAACATTATATCCGTCAATATGAATCATATTGTTCGTAACTGATGATTTCAGCCACGTTTCTGACAGGACCATAATGTCACAATCAGTCGAGTTTGCCCAGATGCGAACTGCATCAATTTTATTAATTAAACTGCGTACATTTAAATGGATAAGACGCAGTCCACTGCTGGCTTTTAGATCATCTGGGTTTTCAAGTTGTGCCAATTCAGGGCCTGGATTTGGATGAATGTTACCTGATAGAAGAAGCAGAAGAATCAGAAAGGTTTTCTTAACTTGAGCAGCTCTCCGTCTTTGTCTGCAAGCAGCTGGCGAGACAAACTGCCCCGCACTCGTTGTCCCTCTACACCGCTGCACGTGCAGCATCCGCCATTCATAACATTGAAACAAACTCGCAGGACGAGTTGCTGTAATCCAGTGGTTTGATCCAAATGGAGCCACATCCGACTGGAAAAAGGCTACCGTACTAGGCGCAGTAATCCACATCAAAGCACCCAGTCCATCGCTATCCTCCAATTTGTCTACTATTTGCGATGTCAACATGATGCTACCCCATAGGTAGAACAGCCCAACTGGCCACATAATTATCCGTTTTCTTGTTAATATATCAGAACTTCAGTTGACTGATTATCAGTCTTCCAAGAAAATCATAAAAATCTTCTCTAAAACATAAAATAAACCATCACAAAAGACAAAAACGGAAACAACGTGAGACATAAAACACCTGTGCCGCCATCTTGAATGAGGTATATATATATATATATATAGTAGCCATGACAGACTCCAACAGGCTGTAATCATCAAATACTGCGATTCATTTGATTATGCATGTCATTTTTTGACTGCATACTGTAAGTTAACAGATCTGAGATCCTTGCATTAATGTATTTGTGAGTAAGACCCTGTGTGCCATCTATATGCCATGTCTTACAATGAACTGTTGTATGAACTGTTGTACCACCTGCATAATGGTGGTTATCAGCACATTTTAAGATACAAAGCAGCTTTTGAAAGTTCAAGTAGACAGAGATATTGGCACTTAATGAAATATATATTTATAAGTTGCAAAATATCATTATAGCTGAAACGTCTTTTTTTCCCCCTGCAGTATAGTTTAGCACAATGAGCTGCCAGTTCAACGATTGTTATACAAATGGAATAGACTGAAATTGCACAGCTTTTACTTTTTGAAGTCGACTAGACGCCTTTCATTATCACACGTTTAGTATTTTTTTTCAGTTTCAGAATGTTTTATTTACTGTGTGGTATGTTTCATTCTTGCCTATGCTACAATAAAAGACACATGACAGGTTGATTGGTGATTTTATATGGTTGTGGGTTTTACATGAGTAACTCATGAGTTTTTGACATTCTATACAATTTTCTACCAGCCATACTGAGCAGTGGCACCTTTCCTAAAGTACAGAAAAAGTTTCAAAGAAATTTTTGAAGAAAAAAGTGACCTTTCAAGACCTTTGTTGCAGAAATATGAGCTGCATAGCACTTTCCCCTGCCAACCTACCAACTGTGCTGCACAGAACAGTGTTTCAAGACATGAGTGATATATTTTGAGATTTTAAACTTTTTTATAGTAAAGAAGTGTTGTGCAGTGAGCTACTCCAACAAGTGAAGCAATACCTGAGTAAATAAGCAAACTTTTTATTTATTTATTTATTTATTCATTCATTCATTTATTTAAAGATCTTTATTCAATAAGATTAACACAATAATATAAAAAGACAGTCTCCACAGCAGTATGATTCACCAGTATCCAAAGTAGAAATTTGGAAATGCATCCTAAAAATGTACGAATGTCGTGGCATTAGATGACACAATATCTACACATGTGGCAATCAAATGATACCTTTTCTCCGATCTAACTTCACTTTTCTGAGTCATTTTTTTCAGGAACCTTCACCCTGTTGACAGCTGGCCACTAGTTAATGGGTTAGTCAGCAAAGGATGTCTATAATTGACACACTGAGGTGAATTAAGAGTGGAATGACACCATTGATAGCTTCGTCACACAGCCCCATGATGCAGTGTCAACACGTTGAAGATCCGTCCCTGGAGGTGATGACATCTCAGTATGTAATTGTTTGACTGAAGTCCATTGACAGTTTACTTTTGTTGCAAGACGAAACAATAGCTGACCTGCAAGCCATATAAAATGCGTGTATTTCTCTCTTCTCCTGCTTCTTTATTATCTAGAACACCGGTGTATTCACATCTGACATCCTAATGAACTGATCGGCACACAATATACCACTTTTATCTTGCGCTACCAAATCACTCTGTTGTCATATTCAACTCGCAGGAATCCATTATTTTTCCCAAGGCTACACTTTTAGGGTTTTACTCACGGTCAAAACACTCAAATAAAAGGAAAGAAAGAAAAATACATTTATTTTTAGAGCATCCAAGGCACACACAAATTCCTGTGAAAAAGAAGTACACAAGCATACTTTTAAAAAGATTACTTACAGTGGAAATTATATACTTTGAAAGAATATGCTTAAGTGCGAACTTAATGCAATGTTTTCACACACTTAACTGCATGTTAATTGCATGTTAAATGAAATGGATTATAGTTTAAATTTATATTAAACGCAAATTACTTCTGATTTGACATCAATATTATGTTGTTGGACCTGCTTAAGTGGAACTTGAAAACATTGTTAAACTGTCTTTAAAATACAGTTAAACTGCTGAAAGTACTAAGTATTTATTATTATCTAAAATACATTTTAATGTGATTTTTATTTAAACATATGTCAAGTATTTAAATACATTTAAAATTACACATTTGTAATGATGAAGCTGCAATTATTTTATCTTTAATATAATATCAAACGACACACTACAATTCAATTATAATCAAGGGAAAGGAAAAGAAAGGGAAGTGGTGTGTGGCCAAGTATGGTGACCCATACTCTGAATTTGTGCTCTGCATTTAAACCATCCTAAGTGAATGCACACCTGGAGCAGTGGGCAGCCATGTTGCGGCGCACCTCAGTTATGGTATTGAGGGTGGAGAGAGCACTGGTTATTCACTCCCCCCACCTACAATCCCTGCCGGACCTGAGACTCAAACCCACGACCTTTGAATTACGTGTCCAACTCTCTAACCATTAGGCCACGACTTCACTATCAAGTGTATGTCTTTAAAGCATGACAAATGACTGTTAAAATCTGACGATTTAAAATCTATTTAAAGTAAATCACAAAGCATTCTATTTAAATATGTAATAAAATGTGTTGCGAAACTTTGGGCCAGATTTACTAAACAGGGGAAATTAATGTTAAAGCGCAAATCCATAAAAGTGCTGATGGGAAAGGAAAATTCTGTGAGTGATTTACTGACAATGCACACATTAAAAAACACAGACACAGCCAGATCATTTCCATAACGACCAGCGCAATCTACCAAGAGCAGCGCAAATTACTGTCTGCTTTAAGACATGCTTTTTTTTTGGGCATTAAATAATGCCGCAAATATCAGTAATTTGACTAGCGCAAGACTTAGTAAAACGCGTGGCATGACTCATTTTAATACTCTCCTCACATAAATTTTGAGTCTGAAAAGGAAACTCCTACAAATGCATATTCAGTAAGGTCAGGCACAAAAATAACTGTCCTCGCCTTTTCACTGCTAATTCTTCACTGCGCATCTTTAGTAAATTCCGACAGTACTATTTTAACGCCAAAAGACAGTTTGCGGTTATTAATTTATATTAGTTAACTTTTATTACACTATCTGCAAGAACAGTTTTCAGATGACTTGAAATGTCGATTCTTATTGACAAATTTACAGTGCTTTTTTTTTATAATTCTCAATACCTATATAACAGTACAATAAACTAAAGTACAATATAATCTGAAACATTATAGAAGACACATACATGTATGTGCTTTGCCTCATTCAAACAACTCATAATATCTGACGTTTGCCAAGACTTTAAGGTGAGGTGAGAGTGTCACCCCAGTGACATTTCGATGGTGCAAGATAAAAGTCACTAGAGTGACGCTTCCCTTATGAGACTGCACTGCGATTTTAAGTTCAGCAGAGGTTCAGTAATGTTTTTAAAATCCTTCAAGCTTTTCCCCGTTTTTCTTTACAGGTTCATTTTTTCTCCCTCCACACTTTCTTAATGTTGTTGAAAAGTTCCAGAGCCTTGGCGGTCCTTTTACCGAGCAAGGTCTAAATGTCTCTCAAGAGAAAGCGAAAGGCAATGGGCTTTTTGAATTGAACAGTTTTCTGAGACATTTTCCATTAAACCAATGTGGGCAGACCCCTTCGGGGCCCGAGCCTTTGGTTGACACCTTCACAAACCTTTGTGATGATGGCCACCGGCACAATGGTGACTCGGCGAGCCGTAGCTGTCGATATAAGAGATTTAACCATTCCTCAAACAGACTTTACCACAGGCTGGAAAGAAAGCTTAGTCAACTAACTAGTTTATTCCACATAATATTCATCATGGCTCCAGGAAAGGCTGTCTAAAGATTTTATGTGAAGAATTCATGGCCCTGGAGCTTTATGGTTTATTCGATTTGATCAATCAACAAATCAGCGCTGAACTATTACCATAGCATGGAGCTATTCAAGGCAACATTTGGTGTTATTACCTTCAACATACATTCTTCCTGCATTCTCCCTTTGAAAATGTGATTGACATTGGTTTTTCAACACCAGTGAATTACAGGACATAGTGGGGAACATCTCAGTCTGAAAAAAACAGTGTCTGTTTGATACGCCAGAGCCGGCTAAGCCTGTCATAGCCAGGCTTGCTTTCACAGCTGTCATTCATCTAAAAAAAATTCTTCCTCATAGCGGAAATGCTTTCTTTCCTTAGTGGGAAAGTCACTCCCTGTGCAATCATTTAGGCATCTGCAAATGTGTCAGACAGAACACCATAAAACTGTCCAGGCAGACGGAGAAATGTCCCAGCTTTGTGACTACCTTAGCAAAACTGCAACAAATAACAACATAGAGATGCCAATCATGTGGCACCCTAAACATGATGAAGTAGTTCCTGAAGTCATAAATGAACAGTCTGGCCTCACTTCAGACCTTTTAACTAATTAAAACCAAATTAATCTAACAATGTATTAGAACATCTGCATGCTTTAAATTCTACAAGAGGCAATGCATTGCCTCAAACCATTAGTTTGATGCAAAAGGCCTGAACGCAGGGCCCCAACCTAATTGGAAAGACAATAAGTCGATTGAAACGTATTGGATTTGTTTGATGGCTTTGTCAAAATATGAAAAAAAAACCCTCCCAGCGATAGTTGAGAGGTGCTTATAATGATTGCAATCAGGAATGATTACTTTCCCTACGGTGTATTCATTTGTGAATCAGAGCAGAGCACCAGGTTGTTTTTTGGAAATACTGTAATATAGGTTAGAAGCACAAGCTGAGCAAGACTTCTTGTACGTGTAATTTTATTTGATGGAAAAAGGGAATACATCATTGCAAAGTTCATTTGTCATAATATTTGTTAGCGTAGGGTTATTTTTTTTAATTATACTGCATACATGTCAATATAAAAATAAGTAAATATACTGTATTTATCCTTACAGCTGAATTTTACAGAATATTGGCTATTGGAAATTCTGTCATTTAGATATCTGAGAAGATATCTATGGGTTAACATAACCTCATTTACATTTCTTGTTGTAGCAAATATCTGACATTTTTAAATGATTTACCGTGGTGCCACTTTCGAATGCTTCATGTATTAGGTCAGTAAAATTGCTGGCAAACATCCAACTCTATACGTAATGTCTCAATTTCCATTATTCGCCCTTTCGAGTAATACACACATAGACACACACTCAGGTTATTCATCTGAAATCTGGTTAGCTGGCAGCACGTGAAACATTTATTCTGTTGATTTAATATACACTGTGCAAAGCTGCTGCAGGAAACAGTTGATTAGACATTCAGAAAACAAACCAAAAAAAGTATACTTAAATTACATTTCAGTTTTGTCAAGCAGAATAAAGGGAAATGTGTTTATGCATTTATTTTGTGGTTTTACTGTGATTCCTGATAGATCACAGTGTTCAATAATCATTAATTTGACAGTTCATGGAATAATAAATTGAATAACAAAATGAATTTAATGAAATCTTTAAGGAATAAATAAAAGAAGAAGAACCAATCAATCAATAAACAAACAAATAAATAGCGTTCAATAAATAGTTTTCACAAATGTTGTTATTCAATCAATCAATCAATCAATCAAACAAATAGTCACTACTAAAAATAAAATGATCTGTTCATGTGGGTTTGGGCTTTTTGTTATACAAAGGCTGTTTTCTGTTTTAGTCCTGTGAATTTGCACATTGAAAGTTTTCTTTAGACTTTTGCACAAACAGCATTTCAGCTCTCCTCATTTTCCCATTAAATAATAGATGCCTTAATTGTTTCAAACGGGCCCTGCAGTCTTGTTTATGGTGTTGAGCAGATGTCTCAGTGGCCTTTCTGCTTCGCGCTTGTTGCTTTGCCAACATAAGCCTGCATTTTATCGCAATTGATGCACTGTTGTAAAACAAAGGCTGATATTATAAGGATCATTTGGTGCCTTTACCAAGGAACAGGATTCCTTTGCTGGCTGTCATCTGCAGTGCAGCAGTAGGTTTGTGCCTGTCACCATTAATACTTTCCTACTGAATACTTGACACTGCTGGGTTTTTCTAGGAGTACATCAGTTTTTGAGATTAATTAATTCATGTCAAACATTTATTAGTGATAAATAATTGAACTGGATTTATAGAGACAACTCTTCTCCGAAGAGATGAGATGCTATAGAGTGCCATCAAGCACATTCATCTTCTGTTATGGTGTTGACAATATGACAATATACAGTAAGAACGAAGTATGACTGTGAAAGATATATATATATATATATAAGTTTTCACTAACCTTAGTGAAAAGTTTTCATATATTGAAGTTATCCTGGTGGATTTATAATGAATACTAATCAAAGATGACACTATAAGACCCCAGACTGCAAATGCTGTGGGTAAAGAAGCAGAAAGACCCAAGAAATCTCTTCACATTGTGCAGAAAAGTAATGAAAAGACATATCCTTCAGTTACATTATCTGACTATGATATTTATAAACCAAAACTTTACAGCACTATGCTGTCATTGTTTAGAAGAGATTCTTGGGCTTGAAACAACATGAGGGTGAGTAAAGATTATTTTTGTATGATTTATACATTGCTTCAAAACATTATCTCTTTATCATGTTTTATGAATGGACTTTATTTATTTATTTATGAATCATTAGAAGGTTGAGCTGACCTTCTTTAATAATTACACAAAACAGTAAAAGTCAAATGTATGTAATTCATGAGTTCGTTATTTATTTTTATTTTTTTACAAACTTTTGAATGGTATGCTATTCAGCAGTATTATGCAGCAACATCTGGCAACACTGATTAGCTGGGATGGGAAGACAATCAGATTATGATTTGTGTGGAGGATTTTGGGGGTGGTAGTGGTGGACTTGGTCTTGAGAGTGTATCTTTCTGGAATAGTTCCAAGTTCTGAAGTAGTTCAAGCTCTGTAAAAAGTCACTTGTAGCTGATGTAATTCACAAATTAAATTATTTATATTTGAAATACCTTTTCACTCCCACAGACTTGGGAGTCCCACAGCAAAGTAATTTAGACATGACTTCGCCAATACAAGTTCTTGGACAACATATACTGTTGGTCCTGGAATAATAAAAAAATCATCCTAATCCTATACCGTTAACATCAGAGGGAAACAAAGATGATAGTATGGCTGCAGAATATGTGATATTCAATAAACTTGTTGTTGGATGATGTGACAAACCCTAAGATTAACGTGTCAAATAAATTTCATGGAAATTTCAGTTATTTCCAAAATTTTGTCTCCTCTTTCTCTGGGGTAAAGAAACCAAATAAAGCATTAATTTAACTTTACAAAGTGAATACCAAATATTTTAACAGAGTGACAAAAAGTATTATCCAGCATCACTAACAAACAAATCTAAACAATGGGAAGGTTTTAACAATTTATATGTGCAATATAACATCAAGCTAAATTATCATGAAATGGAGCTTAACTTTTTTTTTTTCTCCCACATTAAAATCATATAATAATGTATCTTAACCCCGGCAATATGCATTTCATGGTTCATTTGAGATATTTTTTTCTAAAATTTGGACATATTGTGCAGCCCTAGTTGATAAAATGTTGTTTAAGCCCTAACCTCAACCCTAAAATCTGGCTGATAGAAATGTTGTTTCGGAACCAGTAAATTAATCCAGCAACATGTCCTACTTGGCAAAGGCACGGTAAGCGGATTGGCTCTAAACATAGCCAAACTGTACAAAAAAGGCCACAGCAGACTCTGCGTTCTGAGGAAACTCATGGCTTTTATTGTGTGGAGCAAGCTGTTCGAAATATTTTGCCAGTCTGTATAATAGAAGCCAAACAAGTTCAGGTGATTCCAGGTACCTTGACAAACCAATCAGGTGAGTCCAGTCCCACTGCTGAACTCACCTTGGCCTCACTGGAGGCAGTTGGCAAACTGGAGCCAATAATGAACGATTCAGCATATCCTCTCTTCGGTATGCTATCTTGGAGCACATTTAGCCACCAGCTTATTCCACCTAAGTGCTCTAAGAAGCTCCGCTGGGGATTCCTCCTGCACACTGCCATCGAGCTTTACAATAGTGTCTGCTCATGTGCCTGCTGCCATGTTCCTGGCAGCAACCCCACTGAAGAACGATAATAATGAATCTATATATCGCTCTATCGCTCTATCTATCTATCTATCTATCTATCTATACAGAGAATGATCAACTATTGTCCTACTGTACCAGTCTGTAGGTCTGTAGGTATTGATTAAAGAGTGATGCTTTCAGAGTGTGTAGACTTCTAGCTTCTGTGTTACTTTATTGGAAAATCTACCGCAGCAAATTGCAATTGAATTTTGCAGACCTTTAAGAGAATGAGAATTAATGGTCTGTACACAATTAAGTAATTTTATACTGTACTTTATTTACAACCAGAAATACAGCCTTCTCATGAGGAAGACGTACCTCTGGGAACTTTTCCGCAAGACGTGAAATACGTACCAATAAGTAGCCTACACATCACTGCAGTTTCAAACTGAAGTGAAAACTAGAGGCGGTAAAATAGCGAGGACTTGTAATCGTTTTCGTACACAGTTATGATTACAGCTCCATATGTTTCACTTTCCGGGCGTAACAAGCTTGCTTCACTTTTGTTCATACTATCGGGTAGGTTTAGGGGTAGTGCAGATGGTACGTTATTTTAAAATGTCACACAGCATTAGACGTATAGCGCCACTCAAAGGACATTTCAAGTCAGAACTGCGGTGACACCTACAAAACCAACGTCACATAAAACGTACCATAGGTATGTTGATCTGTTCAGTGGAAAAAGACCAAACAGTCTTTTAGTGCCACTCAGTGGACATTTCACATTGAATATGTCACAAAACGTACATGGCGATACGTATTACGCATCTTGCGAAAAAGGTCTCAGAGGTATGTTTTCGTCATGAGACTAGGTTGAATGCAACAAAACTGTAGACTTTCCCTACATTATGAAAAAAAAAACAAAAAAAAAACAACTTTGTAAATTACTGTTAATATGTGCAGTATTTTATGTCTAACATGGCCTATAAAGCCAAAGCCCTGCAGCACGAATCAGAAAAAATAGACATCACTTCAGTTATCTTTAGCTTATACTACGGGGCCGTTGAATGCTTGAATCTGATTGGCTGACGAACGTTCTAAAGTGTGCAATTATTTTCAGGGAAACGTACGGCAAATGTACTTCCAGGCATCTCTTGACTGCATTACAGTTCCATATCACTTCACCAAATGATTTCAGTTATTTCAAAAGGTCTTACAAAAGCAAAATAACCAAAACCCACAGCGACACTGGCCAAATACATAAATATAGTAAGCAATGGGATAAAAACGACAGATCATTTCCATGTTTTGCCACAAAATTACGTTTTATTATGTACGTAAAGCACATACTCTATTTCTCCCGCTCTCTCTCCCTTACAGACACACAGTTTACACACATGGAAACATATGCGCTAATGATGTTAGCGCTACTCTGACGACTTTGTCAGTAAATAGTTTAGCAACTTAAAAGTATATGACATTTCTCACAAGCGAAGCGAGGTAACAACAGCACTGTTCGTGAAGAAAATTAACTTAAAGTTTCACTAGAAGGGACGCTGCTGCTGAACACTTTTGAGAGACAGACTCAGAGAGGCAGGCTAATTCACACACGCTCAATCCTTCTCTTTCTCTCTGTCTCTCTCTCTCTCTCTCTCTCAGGGCCGTGCAGAGACCTTTGGAGGGGCAGGTGCTCAAAGTATAAAAGGGGCACATGGAACACGGCTTTTAATAGGGCTGTGCCCCTTGCTGATATGTGTATCGAAATGAATGCTTCTGTATTGATACAGCAGCAAATGCCATGACGCAGGTTTGCAAAAGAAACACTGAACAGAAAAAACATTTTAACTTTAAATGTTAAAGACATTTTTTGCACCTCTTAATTACTCTGGAATGATACTATTATTATTATTATTATTGTTGTTGTTGTTGTTGTTGTTGTTATTGAGTTTACAGGGTATGGTGATTTTCGTATCCAAAATGAGGAGATATGAATATCAGGAGAGCTGAACACTCTTGTGCAGTGCATGTTTCATTCATACTCGAAGCCAGAGGGAGCTCTCGTGCAGAAACTTGGCTATCACTATAGCTGAGCTGAATAAAAAGCAGAAACGTTTTTACTGATGAAACGTGAAGACAATAAACACACGATTGCGAAAATATATGGTTTATGTGTGTTTTTCAAGTTATCGTCAGTTAATAAATAAACTATATGAAAAATGCAGTACTGATTGACATATTTAGTATATAAACTATAAGATATATTTCCTGAATTATTCTGTGATAAAAATGGGAAAAGGGTATTCGTATAGCCTTTATAAACCAATCATAAAATTGTCATTAGGAAAACACTGAACAAAAATATTGTAGCCCCTTGCTGCAGCTAACCGTGCTTTCACAGGCTACACACAGCAATTTAACAACAGCTGTGCATGATCTCTTCACGCCATTCTCGTAAAATAATAATAATTCAGTAATATAAGTTTACAAGCACACCGCTCCGCTGAGAACTCCACTTACCGGCAGCCGCGGACGTTATTGAAGGCATCCTAAAGGCGTGTCTGAACGTGAGGGATCGTCCCGGATGAGATCGTCAGGTGAAAGGTCATCATGTGGATAATTTAATTTATGGCTAAACTATTATTAATTAATTTTACTAATAGTTAGATTGGGCAGGTCTTCACAAAAGGGCGTTTAATTACAAAAAAATAAATAAATAAATAAATTTGCCTTGACAAAAGGGCACTTTGGGCATCAAGGGGAAAAGGGGCAGGTGCTCAAGCACCCACCGCCCCCCCCCCCTGCACGTGCCTGCTCTCTCTCTCTCTCTCTCTCTCTCTCTCTCTCTCTCTCTCTCTCATAACTTAGTTATTAACTGCATTTGTCTGTTATCAACGGCTCAAGCCTTAGTTACTAGGTCTAAAATGACATTTTGGAATCAGCAACGGAGGTGATGGATGAGATGCAGAAGAAATAATCCTGCTCACAATGGCGATTTAAGTACAAAAACCGGACAAATCACTTGAAATATATCATCTGATCAATGTCTTGAGGTGTGGTAATCATAGTATAAGCAGAATAATTGGCTTCAGACCATTGAATTATTAGAAAAATAATGCACACCTCGGGTGTGCATTATTTTTCTAATAATTCAACGGCCCGTCATCAATTATTCCTTACATAAGCTATTATTTCCCCCAATCTTGTAGCAGATGTTGCATGCAGTCAGTAACTACTTAGGAAACTGTTGATATATTTACACGTTTAGACAGAACTCAGACATCCCGATCGCTGAAACTTTCTTGATAGGGATCTACCAGGCCTAACGGCAAGAATGACAGTGTAAGGGGTGTAGCTTTGTCAAACGGTATCAAAACTGTCATTGCACCTTTCTGGCATTGTTCTCCCCAAGGAGCAAGATTCCACGGCTAATACAGGCCCCCCACCTCCCGGGCATATGCCGCTGTCAGTGCAAGCTAATGCTCTGACTTGTCATCTTTCCCATAATGCAATTCTTACCCTTTACCACTCGTTTGAGGATTGGGATAACAGTGTGCAGACTGGTAACCGTGAAGTTTTGAAGCTACTTTTCTGGACAGATCGTATCCAAGAAATGTGACTGTGAGGGTCTGTTGCTTTGGGGTTGTTAGAAATGACAGTTTGTGAAGGAACAGTTTGGTCTGGCGTTGTGCTGTTGCATAAATCAACCCCCTGCTTCCATCTCCTCTGCATTCCACTCAGCTGGGCCAGCGGTCATTTTCACTGTAGCGTATGCGCTCATGGCATTCGCTCTGTTGTGCCCTAAGGACGGATGGAGGTTAGCTGTCATTGTAGATTAATGGACACATTTGCCATGTTGACCCTTCTGCTCCTCCATTCAGACTGGTTGATGGCATACACACGCATGTCACTCTCCGTGGACAAATAGTGTCACTGGGTCCAGCCAAAGGTAGGAGGCTTGGAAAGAAAATCAACTCTGTGGTCAGAGCATGAAGCAATGAAGAAAGATTATTCCGATTAAACAAGCTGAAGAGTGTTTTGAATCATTTTGTGACAACCCACAGACTAAAGCTAAGTCTCTCATTAAGTGTCTTGCCATTTGAAAAGCAAACTTTGACCTTTATATACGCTTTATTTTATGACTTGTATTACAGCAACTATAAAATAAACTTTACAGTCATATTTGTTATATTGGATCATAAAAAGAAAGATGTCTCTTCACAAATTGAAGTGGAACACATGCAAATTCTCTTACTCTGTTCGAAAACATAGGCAGCAAGTTAAAGCATTCTATCTGTGCTCCAGGCTCGAAGACTGTTCCAAAAAGCAGGCATCTTTATTATTCTGCTTAAGATACATATTTTTGGCCAAAAAGACATTCCCAGAATGCTCTGCGTCAGGCTCAGTGAAAAGATAAATATAAAATGGAGGATGAAGTGAGAGACTTAGAAACTTAGAATTCATACAATATGAAAAAATTGTGCAGTCTACTTAAATTTAACACAATGTCTGTATGGGCCATGTATTTTATGTGTATTAAGCAACAGAGGCTCATTAGAAAAAATGTGCCTGTTGTGACATTTCTGGGAAATAATATTATGTTGCTTCTTGCATGTTTCATGACACTTTCAAAGTGAAATGTTCAGCGAGTGGCACTAAAAGAACATTCAGTTTTGTCCAAAACAGACTGATGTGAATCTGGCAATGCATGAATGCATTTATTTATTTATAACCTTGTACATATTGTGGCATTCAGAAATTGAATGTCCAGTGAGTAGTGCTAAAAGGTTAATGCTCTAATGTGTATAAAAAATAATGTACCACCTGCACTAAACCTAACCTACAGTGTCAACAAAACAACCATCAGACTCAACACATTTGTTGAAGCAACCATGCCATTTCTTCTTGCTTGTACAAGTCTCCAAGCTATTTTTTCGAGACTCGTGTCTCACAGGACTCTTCACAAGAGCGATGCTGTTACCAGGTGAGCTACTGAGCAAGTTTACTTAATACATATGGAGCTGGTTATCTGATGCCAATGTGAAAAATAGTTTTGATTCAAAAAGAGTTGAATTTGTTCAGAAATCCTACACTATGGTAAAAGCGTATTGAGATGGGTATTAAGCGCTATATAAAAAAAAGTGTTCTGCATGTGAACCATGTGAAAATAAATATTTATTAATTAATATTCACTATAATCATAATTTGTGTGAAAAGAAAAAAAAAAGTTGTTGGTGTTTTACTTAAACTAGCATTCATTTCATCTGAAAACTGCACTGAATTGTGTATATAGGTATGTTTTTGTCTAACTGTTAGCTTAGCAACACGCTAACAGCATACTCTCTTAGAATTAATTGTGAGTGAATTCTCCCATGTACAGTGCAATTTGTATGAGAGCTTCTGCCCCTCTAGAGTGCTGAAAATCAGTCCCCTATTAGGCTCCATGCAGTTGCTAGGCCTCGAGGCAGCGCACTGGGTTTTGGAACAGACCCAGTAACATATATAACAAGTTTGCAGGATTATATATGACAAGTACAAGAGGTCTCAGCATTTTTCTCCAGTTCTTGATCTTCAGTGGCTCTTATTCTGTAATTTGTCCTTTGTGTCTGTTAGCTTCAGATAAATCTCTGTACTGTATGTTCACTCCTTTCACAAAGTAGTGTTGTTGACATATGGTTTAACCATTTTGGAAAGAAAAAAAAAAAATATATATATATATATATATATATATATTCACTTGGGTGATTGAAACTAATTCACTATAAAATATATCTATTTTTTACATTAAATTATTGTTAGAAAAGGCTAAGCATTAATCTCTGGCTATGAATAGTTTCCCATATTTACTTAGCTATACATATAACCTGTATTTGAAAGCCTACTTCATTAAGATGACTAATTAGCCAAAACTTCAATGGCTATGATTAATGCATATGCCAGCATAAGAAAGAATGAAAAAGCTTTGATTGACTGTGAAGAGATTACAATCTTGTATTTTAAAGGGTCTATGCACCTCTTGCTTTTTCATGTTGTCTTCTTCAAAATAAATCCTCTTTCAAAAGATTTAATGAGATGAAACTAAGCTTTGCTTATTCTGGAAAGGTGCAATGCCACAGGTATTATTTTTTAAAATACACTGGTATTTTATTACTGAGCGTGAGGATATTCGAAATTAAATGCGCATAGAGTTTCATTTGATTTGATAATATTCAAAAATTTTGCAAAAAACTATGATAATTACAAATTTGAGGAATGGTCATTAGGGGAAGGTACTTATGTAAGAGGACTTGGCTGATGCAACCAAAATTATTCAACTTCATTATAAAATTCATCACTGCAGGAAATAATTTGAAACTGAGTTGTCTCCAGAAGTGACCACGTTTACAAGGGATAAGGTTTGACTGATTAGTATGTTTCTGCAAGGTCCTGATGGAAGATACTATAACCACTCTGATTGCAAAAAGCATATTTCTCCACTGATGGCCAATAAAAATTAAATGTTTTGTTTGAAAAATGTGTTGGTGCAAAAATCAAACAATGGTGCCATTTTTCCAAATTTTCTACAGGGCTGTGAGGTCGTAGCTGTGCATTTGGGGAAACATCACTAAGTTACTCAACATTAATTTACTTCACATCTGAAAAATCTAACCAATGTCTTTAGGATTACTTGAAAATTGCAAGCAGGTGTGTTTTTTTTTTTTATTTTTATTTATTTTTTTATTTGTGATTGAACTAAACTCTCCAGGACAGTGGGCTACCAGAACTGGAATTGCCCATTCTTGGCTTACGGCAGAGGTAGCCAACTTTGCTCTTTAAAATTCCTGCAAATTTAAGTTCTAACCCTGGTTCTTTGATTAGTTGGTTTAGGCGTGTTTGATTAGAGTTGGTGCAAAACTCAGCAGGAAGGTGGCCCTTCAAGACTGGAATTACCCATCCTTGCCTTATGTTCCACTTAAACTAGGGGTAGACAACTTTGGCCCTCAAGGTCCACTTTCCAGCAGAGTTCAGCTTCAAAGTCTAACCAAAGTCTTCAGGATTTCTTGAAAATAACAGTCAGTTTGATTAAGGTTGGAGCTAAGCTCTGCAACACAGTGGATCTTGAGGGCCAGAGTTGCCCACCCTTGATTTAAACCCATTACTCTTGTTCAGTCAGTAGTGGACACTTATGAGCCAGTGTTTTTTTTGTTTTGTTTTTTTAATTCTGGTCCTTGGGACCCACAGCTCTGCACATTTTGTATGTCTCTCTTATCTTACGCACTCAGCTGAGTTCATGGAGCCCTCACCCAATGAGTAAGGTTGGTTATCGTTTGAATTTTATCAATTCCGATTCCAATTTTCGATTCTCGGTTTCAATTCCAATGTGATTAAAAATTAAGTCAAACATATTTATTCTGTGTCTCTTTTTGCAAAACATTTAGTTGCAGCTGAATACCATGAACAAAAAGGCTACATAAAGCAGCAGGCTACATAAATACTGGACTCGTTTAAGAGCTGTTTGTGTGCAAAATAGAGCCACATGATTCTGGATAAATTGAGCTTTTTTTTTTTTTTTATGGAGTTTGTGGTTCTCTCAATATCCTGAAAAAAAAAAAAAAAAAAACCTTAGAAAACTAAAAGTCACATGCAAATTATGAATGAATGACTCAATGACTCACTCAGGATTTCAGGATTTGTTTCATACTGGATGAATCAGCGTTTTTGAAGGAGTTTTTGACTCATTATTTATATAGCTCTTTTTACAATGCAAATTGTGTCAAAGCAGCTTTACAGTATTAAATGGGGAGATAGTGTGTCAAAATAATGTGTCTTTCTCCTCTGGCCAGACAAAACCAGCAATTTAAATCTAGGCTGCAGCAGAGTCAGATAGCACAGAGGACTCATCTGGTTCCCGTGGTCTTGTCCCAGGGGCTGTCTAGGAGATGAGGTCTTCAGGGGGATCAGTCTCTGGGGCACATCTAGATGTCCTGGTCTCTGCTGACATTTCAGGGCAGTTGAGGTCGTCTCTAGGTGCTGATCCACCGTCTGATCTGGTTACGGACTGGACCTGGGTGGCTACGGTGACCTCGGAATGAGAATGAAACAGACTACTATAACTGTAGATGCCATTCTTCTTACAATTTAACAAGTACATTGGGTGTTATGGGAAGTGTTCCCGGCCTAACAATCCTTTAACGGATTTGAATAGTAGAAGCGTATCAGTGTGTTATGTGTAAGCCAGGTTAAAGTGATGTGTCTTTAATCTAGATTTAAACTGACAGAGTGTGTCTGCCTCCCGAACAGTGTGAGCTAGATTGTTCCAGAGTTTGGGCGCTAAATAGGAAAAGGATCTGCCGCCCACAGTTGATTTTGATATTCTAGGTATTATCAAATGGCCAGAGTTTTGAGAACACAGCGAATGTGGAGGACTATAATGCGATAAGAGCTCACTCAAGTACTGAGGAGCTAAACCATTCAAGGCTTTATAAGTAATTAGCAGGATTTAAAAATGTATACAATGTTTAATGGGGAGCCAGTGCAGTGTTGACAGAACCGGGCTAATATGGTCGTACTTCCTGGTTCTAGTAAGAATTCTAGCTGCTGCATTTTGAACAAGCTGGAGTTTGTTTATTAATTGTGCAGAGCAATGTCTAAATGACTAAAATGACATGAGCAATGACGAATGACTAAAAGACAAATACATTTTCAGTCCCTTTTTACCCCCTACTGGTGTAACAATGTAATTGATAAATCTGATAAAGTGTCAAATTACTTTCAAAAGGTGATTTACTCTATTTTGATCGCTACTATACACATCAGAGTTCATATCCAAATTATAAACTTTTATCTCAGTACTTTTTAATCGCATGAATGTTTGTAACAAAGAAATAATGACACTGTGTGGTTGAAAAGACTGTGAAGCTGTTTCATTCATACACAGCTGCAGCGCGAACGCAGATTTGAATGTTCAAATCACACTGGTGTGATTATACACTGCACGGATGAACCAAGAGAGATCATCAGTGGATTGAAAACCACTGGCTTAGGAAATGATGTACACTTTAAGTCCAGGAGATGGAGGGAAGTTTGTGAGAGAAGGGTATAAAAACCCAGACACAGAATGCTGCCACAGTGACCTGTTTCTTTCCTGAATGTATCAGCATTTTTGAATGACTGGGTTGAATGAATGATTCAGTGATTCACTCGTAAATTCACCTGTTTCTCTCCTGAATGAATCAGTGTTTTTGAACAAATCGGTAATAAAAACAGTCAAAATAAAGACACACCACCTACTGGCGTAATGATGTAATCTCCAGAAAGACTTAACAAAAAATCCTCACCACTAATACACAAACTGACAGTCTGTCTGGAATTAACACACAAGTGGAGTGATACAAACTTAGTTTAATATTTTGTTTCACAATATTTACTTTCAAGTGCCCCTATTATTGATTTTTGAAAATAACCTTTTATGCAGTGTGTAACACAGCTCTAAGTGAATGAAAACATCCTGCAAAATTTTTAATCTGAAAGTGCTCCGTGTATAAAGTTATTGTCTCTCAGAAGAAAGAGTCGACTCTGAGTCATTGAAACGAGTCCCAAGTCGTTTCATGTTGATGTCAACAATATTAGCATATTGCCCACCCACTTGTTGATCTTTTCCCATTGGTCTGAATGAAAATGCAAATTCATTCTTTGCCACTAGGTGTGCTTTTGGAGCGGTAAAAATAGCCGTTTCCCCGGTAACGGCTGTACACAAAGCAGCACTGTGCTCACAAACGCTGCTTCATCAGGCATTACAGGCATGATGAAATGAAAATTACATCGACCGATCGGACCAATCACCGCAGATTAGCATCACGCAAAGGAGGGGTTTGGAAAAATTAATCGTTAAACGAATGGTTTGGGAGTCGTTGAGCAAATAAGGTAAAAATAAATGCATATTATAAGACAATGAAAGTGTTTTTTGACCTTGCATGCATGTCAACTGGTTGTTGAGGACTCCCAAAACCAAAATATGAACCTTTCATTACCCATAATAGGGGCACTTTCTAGCATTATTAATTGACCTAAGTGTCCGAAGACTTTTTGGTGACCACTACAACCATACCTGGCCATAGGGTTCTCACTTTCTGGGCTCCAGCAGACCCCCGGCCAGATCATGAGTGACACATCAGAATGGATACCACAACACTTCTGTCTGATGAACAGACGGCAGCGGATTTAGACCGCGGGAGGTGACAGGAGAGCACCTGCTCCGGCCCCATAACCCAACTGTCTATATTTAGTCTCCAGTTGAGCGGAAGGAGAGGGAGTTATAGTGAAGTTGATTTGAACTACAGTGCGGCGTCTGGCCTTTGAGTACACGGGCGAGTGACAGCATGAGTGATGTCATATGGGAAGGCTATGCATCATCCGTTGGCAAATGTTTGACCTGCTGGTTGTGTTCCAGAAACAGCCACTGTGGATCAGGTCTCAACACCCTTCGTTCTAAAGCAGTGCCTGCACCCGGGCTAACCATCACGGATTCCTGGAGTCTTTTATATGCCTATTGTGTGTGGAGGCATGTGATAAAGCAGACCAGAAAGGTTTTGTTCAGATTCACTTACATGTTGATTATGTTACCATAGAAACTGTCCCAAGAAATGCCTTTATAAAA
Organism: Tor tambroides; assembly: GCA_021397915.2. Lineage (NCBI taxonomy): Eukaryota > Metazoa > Chordata > Actinopteri > Cypriniformes > Cyprinidae > Tor > Tor tambroides. The sequence goes on along the minus strand of JAFVLL020025602.1, from coordinate 4,892 downwards.
GTATACTTTTGAGACACCTTTTGAAACTGTGAAAATACTCTCAAAGCTGCTGCCTAACAGGAGTGATAGGAAGTACTGGCATAAAAACTGTCTTTTTAAAGTTTTTAAAGACAATGCTTAAGGGGTATAGATTGCAAGCAAACCCAAGAGACTTCATATCTAAATGGTTCTTTTGGCAAATACGCTCTGTGACTGGTTTAATTAAAGCAGAGTAAAAAAGTGCACTTTGCAAATTGAGTAATCACAGGCCTCTGGATATCTGAGAAGCCACAAGAGAAAGAGGTGTGACAGTCAATCAAAAAAGACAAACATCCTCCTTAAAACACTGTGAGTCTGTTTATGTCATACATGCTCTCAGGGGGCTTCAACAGGCACCACAAAGAATTGACATATTTCAAGCAACACACCCCCAACCTTTTTTTTTTTTTTTGTCTCGGTTAAGCAGATCAGCATTTGTCCATAATTTCAACAAAACATCCACAAGCAGTTCCACCTCTAAACTGTGCAAAATAGTTACAATATAAAAAAGTAGGACTGTTTTTCTTTCTTTCTTTCTTTCTTTCTTTCTTTCTTTTCTTTTTTGTGTGAATTACATTGAAAGTAAATTGATTAAAAACATGGTTACACTTTATTTTAAGGTGTCCTTGTTACAGCGTAATTATACATTTAATTACTGATTAATATTAATTAACTACATGTACTTACTATGTGATTAGGGTTAGGATTAGGGTTTGTCTTAGGGTTACTTGCATGTAATTATGCAGAATTGATTGTTATTATAATACATGTAACATGCGTAACAAGGACACCTTAAAATAAAGTGTTACTAAAAACAAACTGCATATATCAGTATGTCAAATGTCCCCAAATAAAGATGATTCAGACTTGATGAAATTAATACATATACATTAATGATTTTATTTATTTATTTATTTATTTGCAATTAATGTAGGGCATGTAGAGTGACGTTTATGTAGTTATGTTTAGCTATCAGGTTTTTTTTTTTTTTTTTTTTTTCCTCTGTGTAATGAGTGTGATACTTCAAGCTGAAATTGCTTCAGTGGTAGGACATTCTCATTTAACAAACATAATAATTATACAAATTTACACTACATTAAATTAACAGGTTAAATGTACCACCCCAGTTAAAATAATCAACACATATTAATATATCATAAATATATTAATATATATGAAAACTCATAAAAATGTGTTTGTTTTTGTAAGTCATCATGATGTTTTTAATAGTTTGTAGACATTATCAATAATATAGCAATTAAGCACAGTAACATAAAACAATATAATATAGACACTATAGTTTGAAGTGTTACCAATTGTGAAAGCAGCCACTGTGTTGAGGCCTTTTTATCAATGAAGGTCAGTTGCCTGAAGGAAACTCTCATTGTCACAGCGATGAATCAGAAATGTGGTCTGTTATATATATTTATATAGTGTCATCATGACCCATGTATTAAGATTTAAACTGAGATATTACTCCAGACCATTCAGTTTCTCTCTCAGCGGCTCTCCGTATATTGCCAATGTATTTTAATCTGCGGCCCCAGAGGGAGAACTGTGTAACACCTCATGGGTTTTCATAAGGTTATAAAGATTCACGGTGCATGCGTCGCCATCCAAATAGAACGAGTATTTCATTTCTGTGGGCAAATGAATCTTTCTCCCCTAATTTCCCAATCTCAAACAACTCCGATACAGAGGTGAGTTCTCAACATCTCAAAAATCTCCATGATGACTCTTTTGTCATTGACGGGATGTTTATATAAAGAGATATACTGGCCTATCGGTATATGTGCACCAGCGAATTGAGACTGATTATATGCCGACAAGATAGACAGGCAAGATGCAATGTTTCTGAAAACGACATGTTCATGGGTAATTCTTGTCTAAAATGACATATTAAAAAACATTAGAGCAGTTACAAGTATTACTCTGAGTTCCGTTCCATTTTAATTCTACTTTTCAGTTACAATTGTATATACTGTTCATTTCAAATCCAGGAATTGAATTCACTGAACAGATGAGTGGCGATGAACCCTGGGGCTCTGAAATATTGAAAAATACATTGCAAGTAGCGGAAAACTGCTAATGGCTAATGTTTTAATCATCATTAGCCATTAACTAGGGAGTACTTAGGCGTTCACTTAAAAACCCTTGTGCTTCGTAACAGGAATATCTTAGTTAAGTAAAAACAACATGATTTATGTAGTAGAGGATCAGAGAGAACATCATTGCATTTCCAGCAAGAAAGTCATTTAATTACAAGTCTGTAACTAAATATGTTTGGGATGAAAATGGAGACGGAGCCCAAAATTCAATAATATTGTGGAAATTTGACACCAGCACACAAGTGTGTGACTGAAAGAACTCACGAGGCACTTCAGAAGTAGCTGAGTGGGCGTAAAAGCCCGTCCCACAACATTAAATGATGTGTTTTATTGAGGTGATCCATCCGAATGATGCAGGTTTAACGTCACAGGCTATATCGTGCTATTATTCCCCTGTTGTCTGTTAAGCTTCTCAGTAATGTGTGTTTGACATCTTGCACAATCGAAAGCTAATAATCTCCTTTAATGCTGGATGCAGCAGCTCTCAGGAGATATATTAGGCCGTTATCTCACCATCAACAACAACATCATTAGGTAGATAATGCTAACGTTGAATGTACGATCCTTCGCGTAAAGCAACGTGCGGTAGGACAGCTGGAGGAATTGTTATGGCTGCAATGGCGTCTCAGATGAACAAAAAATATGAGTACTCAGCCACGACTCCACCCACATCTAGATCTCTCAGTGTGTGTGTGTGTGTGTGTGTGTGTGTGTTTATACTTAGATATTAGTTGTTAATCATCTGAAATCACATTAAAATCTTTGACGGTGTACAAAAACTACACACTTGAATAAACTTGAAGTGCACAGAAAGCAAATTAAATATTACTGTCAATAAACACAGCTTATCTCTAAAAATAATATTTGCTGTTATACATCAGTGCTGTTTGTTTTTTTCAAATTAGAGCACTTTTGATACATTATGGAAAAAAATAATAATAATAATGTTCCATGTCTACTTCAGATATGCTGTTTGCTAACCAATTTGAGCAAATTACAAATTATGAATCCAGATTTATATTCCCTATTATATTTTTAATCGTATTGCCTTTTCATATTCAAAAAAACATATTCTTCATCTCTCTGTTACTAGTTATCTAGGGTTTTCCATGAATATGCACACTTTTCAAAAACCTCTGAAAATGGTGTTTACTGTACTGTATATGGAAGCCCGTTTACACCACAGAATTAAAAAAATAATAATAATTTTGACTTTATTTCTCAGTTTATATCATGCAATTTTGAGTTAACATCTGTTTTTATTTTTTTTCTCATTATTTTGAGTTTATATCTCACAGTTTTGAATTAACGTCACAATTTTGACTTTATTTCTTGCAGTTCTGAGTTTATATTTCACAATTTTGTGTAACATCTCACTTTTTATTACACAATTCTGACTTTACTCTCAATTCTGACTTTATTAGATAATTGCTTAATTTATTCAAGCTGTCGTTAATTTTGTGGATGAAAGGGTCAGTCTGAATCACAAAATACATTTTGTGAATAAAATATTATTTTTGTGATTAAATACTTAAATGCTACTATATCAAGGATGTAGCGCTTTCTCAAACTAGCCAAAATTTTCAGGCAAAATGTTGTTGAGCCAACATTCAGTTTGATAAGCTTTCTTTTTCTAGTCTTACAACTGATTTTCTTTGTGTGTGTGTGTGTGTGTGATTCCTAGAGGTCATTGACAAAAAGTCCTTTGATAGTAGATTATTAGACTCTCTGCTTTCCTCCCGAAGGACATTACCACCAATTCTCTCCAGTCATCTTCCATTAACGACACAATAAAGGAGATTCCATCTTGTTCCTTTGTCACCACTAAGCATTATGGGTCGCTTGTCCTTTCGAAACCGGCACAACATGTGTTCTAATGAGCTGCGGTCAAAATCTCAGATCCATGACATCCAGTTATGACTCACCACCGGTTCTTCTAATCCATTATGGGCTGCCGCAAACTTCCCGCACGCATGACCAGGAGTGGCGACGGAGGGGACACGCTTCTGTACGGCTGCCAGGAGAGCGGTTGAGGAAATGCACTACAAGGTCAATCAAGCTGTCTGTGTCTCTTCCTCTCCGCTTTGAGAAGCACAGCATGCCGTGGCAGACCTGGAACAGTCACTGTTGAAAGAGCACAGCAGTGATTGATAAAGACATTCTCTGGACATGATATCCTTTCAGTGAAAAGATGCTCCAAAAAATAACCTGAGGCAGGACAATAGATAAAAGGGTTAGTGAAACAACAAAATCAATGAAGGTGAAATTTGTAATCAATCAATGATGTCTTTTATCAGTATGTGATCCTTGCATAAAATGTATATGTGTGGGAATTACGTAATTAAATCTTTAATGTAATGAATGTAATTTATTTCTTTGATGGCAAGGTTTAATTTTCAGCATCATTACTCCAGTCTTCAGTGTCACACGATCCTTCAGAAATCATTGTAATGTGCTGATTTGCTGCTCAAAAAACATGATTATTTTTATCATGTATTATATTATGTTGAGAACACTTTTATTGATTGATTGATTGATTGATTGATTACACCAAAATACATTAATACACAAAAATTGGAATAATTATAATTTATAAAATAAATAAATAAATGCTAGATAGATAGATAGATAGATAGATAGATAGATAGATAGATAGATAGATAGATAGATAGATGATATTGTTTGATTGATTGATTGATTGATTGATTGATTTTTTTTTTTTTTTTTTACAGATCAAGCATGCATGCTAGAAATAATAATTACAGC
>JAFVLL020025599.1:0-22438 GCA_021397915.2 Tor tambroides | reverse complement strand
CTCACCCTCAAGCTGCCGATCTCGAAGAATCAAAATGTGATATTGGCTTTACCCTCTCCCTCTGTCAGTACACAGCATCCTTATCCGTGACATCCTTCAAGCCACGCCGCTGTCCCGGGTTCAAACAGTTTAAGTCTTTTAATCGTCTGAGGTGACGTCAATTTCCTCAGGGCTTCCTTGTTTTGTGGCCATTCTCCATCGGTTTATGTGATGAGTTCCTTTCTTTTTCTGTTGTGAATCCGAACCTTCCTCCTCCAGTTTCTGACGCTTGAACTTCGTCCGTCGATTCTGAAACCAAACTTTTACCTGTGGCGAGGAAAAATGAAAATAATCAGCGTAAAACACACAAAGGCTTTTCGCTGGCCTCTGAATAAAACAATTAAACAAAGAGAGTTGGCCTAACAGAAGGTATCACTAACGGGCCTTAAGAATAACTAGGGCTAGACGGACAAAGAACCGCCAGGTTTCTCACAGCCAATCTAGTCGCGAGAGCATTGGTCGACTTTCGTTTAGTGTCCCCGGTCGGCATAAATTAAAACAACATAAAGAATTTAAATGAGGTATTAAATGTATATTACTGATAAGTGAGGATGAGATTGGGGAAGGGAAGACTGGCTGGCGTGGCTTTCCTTTTAAAGTGCACCTGACCTGTTTACGAACGACAGGTTGCATCATCACTATCAAGCTCTGCTGCTACTTAACTGTAACTCAAACTTAACTGTAGAGCGGAAATCGACTCGGTACAATAGGCAGCATGTGAGTGTGTAATAGTGTGATACCAGTGTAACTTCACCGACATTGTCGCTTATTATCACGGATCAGTGTGTTAGCTGGCCTATTTACAATTCACCCCCTCATTATTACATCCTCGTATAAAACCTTTTCTATAGCACACATTGGTAAAGTTCAGTCTTTAGCTTAATTCATCACCTTTATCATTCATATCATCCGTAAAGCTCACAGCTGACAACATGGCAAGTGAGGCACATTTAATGTGCTTTCAGAGAGCTAATTGAAGCATTGAAGTGGCTCGTAGTCCATTTCTCTCTCTTGCTCCTCTGAAAGGCGGCGTTTAGAAAAGGGCCGGTGCTGTCACCGGGACAATAGACTCCGACCGGGCCACTGAACGATACGCGCAAATACGATCTTAAATATGGTTAGGGAAATTCATAGAATCCGCCTCATTCTTTTAAGTGTCCATTTAAAACGGTTAACTGGTTAATTGCCAAACATTTTCCACAAGAGCCCTCTGCCTAATACGGAATCGCTCAACCTCATCAAAAACCGGGGTGAATTGGAAATGGTGGAGGATTTAACTCACTTCAAACCATTGCGCTTTTAGAACAATGCTTAGCCCTTTAAGCATGGAATTCCCAGCAAAACCAAACAACATTTTCTGTTTGAAATCAAAAAGTCGCCACATCTGTGCAAATAATAAATATATTGTACATATGTAAGGCCACTTATTACTAACGCCAATACTCATTGCGACTATATATATATATGCAAATTTGCTATCAAAGAGAACGATTAAACGTTAGAAAATATTTGCATAAAGAATTTAAATTTTAAAAGATTTTATTGTTTATTAAATCATTCAGAACTGCGTTTTTGTTACGCAAACATTGTCTATATGTTTATATTTAAAGTGTAGTCTAACCATAATATGCAACCGTTTCAAGGACGAGCCTACTGATTTCAATAGTTATTTAGGCCGTATTATATCCATAGAACCATGCGCACATTCACGTACGGCTATACACGCTATGAAGACAGGTATGCTAAACACCTTCTTACCTGAGTTTCTGTGAGGCTAAGGCTGTGAGCGAGCTGTTTTCGTTCTGCACCGACGACGTAATGATTTTTTTCGAAAGCATGTTCAAGCCGTAGTAGCTGTGATGGTGAAAAAGCTGTACGAATCCTTTTGGGCTTTCTTGCCAGTGCATTGTGCAATAGGAAGCTTTCCGGACTCGTTTCGTTTCCTGTAATGAAAATGGTGAAAATGAAAACCCAATCGTCTCCATAATATAAGCAGCCTATCCTTTCTCAATATAATTGTTAGACTTGAATTCGTTCAATTTGTTCTCACGATTTAATTGGGCCTTAAATTTTAAAACATTATTTAGCATGCAACATCTTACTAAAATATAGTCTACAATAATATCACAATTATCCGGTCATGTCAAATAGAAAGATTTTTTTTTTTTCTGTCATCTTTTTTGTGCTCTGGCACAAGTTATTATAGAGACATTGTTTCCAGCAGCTAAGTAAACTTTTGTTGCAAATTCAAATGTGAGACTAAATAATGTTAATTTACAGGTAATCATTCGAAATATGATGGCTACAATATTATTTTCCTACATTTGTAAATAAAACACACAGAGATACAACACGGCTCTTTTTATTTCACAACTGAAATGTCCACGAATTAATTCAATGGCTTTGAGCATCTTTACAAGTGGTAAATAAAGGTTTTCACTACGAGTGTTTCGGTTAGAAACTGGGATGACAAATGTTTTTCCATACTGAATGATAAAAGTAAAAAAGAGTCAGATTTTTGCTATAACATTTGTGTAATTTAGCTAACAGTATGATGTGTGTAATAATACGATAGTATCACACTTATTAACGTTTATTAATATTAGCGTTCGTTTTTAAGGGAAATGAAAGGTCAATTTTACAACATTAAGGACCCAGGCAAACGCACTTTCAGATAAAGGCGAAATTCGAGAAATTTACGAGAAAAAAAAACAGTCGAACGGAAATGAAACTTCCGTTCTATTAATAAATTATTTCGTTGCTCTTAAGTTTTTTTTCTGGTAATGTGAATGCGTGTTATTTGTAGCCTAATAAAAGTTCTTCATATATATTTAGCTACACTTCAATCGATGGGTTTTATTAGCTATATTAATTCTTTTAAAAGGTGATGTAACACGTTTATGCTAAATAAATATCTAAACATATTAAAATAATTCATTTAAAATAATAACATATCAAGTTCTAAATACTTTATTTATGAGTTTTAAACCAGCTTAGTGTATTTATATGGTATAATGCCAGGTTCCTTTCTCCCAGCAATTTACTAATAACAGTTGTATAATGTCAATACCTCACAGCATTAGCCTATATTTCGATACAATAAAATGGTTATAAACTTTTTTCGATAGCATTAATTTCAGCATTTTTAATAACTAGCACAAAAGTGACATTTAGCTAATTATCAATGAAAAACTGCCGTGTCCTTGGGCCGTGTGGCCTTTTTTTCTCTGGACGACTGGTCAAAATAACTGGAGAATAAAATATTTCGCTGGAACTTACCTTGAAATCTGTGACCCAAGTATCTATATCTATGTATCAACCACGGGTAAAAAGTTGAAGGGTCCCTTTGCTGGCTTGCGAAAAGAGGGTGCGGACTGTGCGAGGACGACAGTGGGTGAGCAGCCAAAGCATGAGGAGGAGGTACTGAATGGACTGGGACGGCGGAGTTGGGAGGATGTGAAACAGCCTCAGCGAACACCAAGTCCGGGTTTGAGTAGACGCCCCTGCCGCTGGAATGAAAGCCGTTTAAAAATGGGTTCATCTGGCTTGAGTTTGCATAGCTGAGAGCCGCTGGTCGTATGGGCTCCTCGGATCTCGACGCTGGCAAAGGATTATCCTTCGCTACCAAAGACTCTATGGTAAAACACCTCTTCGGTGTGGGCTGAAACATGGTTCACCAGTCAAGATTCCCCAGTTTAAGTGAAAACGGTACACGCGTTAGCACTAAAAAATACTCCACACCCAAGACCAAAGTTTTGTCAGCAAGTTAGTGGCAGCTAAAGAAAGGGTAAAAAAAAATCTGTCAAAAGCACACAGCTCAACACATCGTGAGAGAGGTGGCCGACTTCTCCAGACAATCCATGAACGTGATCGGTTCCTCACCAGTTGTGCTAGCGATTTGTTAGTTCATGAGCCTAATTAGCTCTGGAGTCACATAAACAGTTTCCTCTGAAGCCTGTAATGGCTTGGTGATTGGTCGCTGCCGCTCGCCTTAAGGTTGAGGGAAGAGTCTTTAAGTGCGTCAATACGAACGAGCACGGAGAGGCGGATTCAAGCAAAACGGAACGGATTCGCCCAGAAACAGAGCTGTGGAGCAATTTACATACGCAGCTGATCCCATTGAGAGATTCAAGGTACTTCAGCATGTATTTGTGTTGCACACAGGGCATAACGACGCTTTTACACGCTGTTACTACAGCACCTCAGTGCTAAATCACTGCACCGTTTAGATAACTACACATGCTGATTTGTACTCGACTACAAATGTATCAATTCGGACTCGTTTAAACAAAGGACTGTAATCAGTGAAATTCTGTCAGGAGATAATCAGTTTAAAGGACAATCTCTGTGTACATCAAACTTTTGAAGGTTCTACTTTTCTGGACGTTCGGTGGGCCTGTCTAACGCCCACCTCTGTATTGTCTCTCCACGTTTTCATTTTCTCCGATGGGTTTGTGATTAGTTTAGGGATGAGAGACTCTCTTTCTCTATTGGCCAGGAGACAAGGATGAGGCTTATTAGACACAGACAATATTTTCAGCTCTGTTTGTTTGTCGTATGACTACAAGAGTCTATTACCCTCTAACTACTCATTAAATTAGCTGAGTTCAATCCCATTATGGCTTACTAATGTGCATACTGCATCTCAAAAGTTCAGGTATGCACAGTTGTCAACGCGATCTCTTGGGTTTTAGAGTCTGTTTTGCTGGGTGTGAGGTAGTTCGGTGATATTTTAATAACGTTTTATATTCTTTTTACTTTTATACTTTCAGATACATCTCATAGGCCTACAGCACTACAGTTGCTTAACATACACCACGCAATTAGCTTGGTTGCAAATGAAGACAATTTTGTCGGTCATGTAGGCTACATATAAAAATGGAAACTGCAGAAATTTAAGCAACATTTCCACCGTTAAATATATTAGTAAAAATACATAGCCTACATAAATTAATTCATAAAATATATTATTCTAATTTGTGCATGAGACACAAGCATGCATTTTATGTCATTTTAAAATTCAAGTGTGTTTTATGGCACTGCAGTGAACGCATATGTGCAATGTGAGGAAAAAGAATTGAAATATTTACAAAATAGTTCCACATTTATTACGTTCATTGTTCACTTAAATAATTTTGCTTATAGCTCTCACCCCATATTTGTTCAAATAAATTAACAACACATCAGCTGTTGGTTTAACGTACGAACGCAGCATGACAATAGTGGTGTACATTATTCAGTAGCCTACTGCATTGCATTAAACGGAGGAATTTGTTTTAGACATTATCCTTTCCATATCTTTTTCTTGTGTTAACGCGAAGTGAGTTATGTAGGCTAGTCTTTAATAATTATTATTATTATTGGGCAATTATTATTATTAAATCCGGACATATAAATGCCTATTTATTATTATTATTATTATGTAGGTCTATTTTGCTTGCGTCTAAATTAATAGCAAATACACTGTAGTAGAGACAGACTATCGGATTCAAATACTACTTTTGTTTCTATAAACCTGCCACAACCCTTGCTCAGATATTCAAGTGATTTCTTGATTCCAGAAATAACCATGCGTATGACAGACATAAATTAACGATTATCAATTCAGTATTTAATTCGTACGAGGCTGTTTCTTTTATGTGGAGTTAAGGTCACTCGTTTTTTTGCTCGTTTCCTCTTCTGTGCGGTAAATGCCTCGAAGTAATTTACGTGCTAGACTACATTTTAAATATTTGTGATCGCGCTTTTGGTAAACTTTTGGACTTCAAATAGCTGCTGTGTACCCCGCACTTTTTCTTTAACTTCCATTTTTTTCGTCCAGATATAAACAAATCACTACATTTCGATTTTTTATGTCAAGTAGTCGGTTGGTGAAACGAAATAAACCACTCATTTTTTGAGAAAACGGGACAAAATAAATTGTTAATAATTTTTACACTTGTCTGACTTTTGTGTAGTACTTGCTAAATAAGACAGAGGCTGTTAAAATCAGTTTTGATATTTTAGTTGATTATTTTTGATCCAAAGTAGCCTACAAAATATGGAGCACATTAAGGATCTGCTGCTCTTCGATCTGCACATTGAAGTGTAAGCATAGTGCGACACCAACTGGTACTTTTACAAAATGCACTTTCCGCCTATTCCTGGACGTACAGAAATGAAAAGCACGATTACTGTCTTGCTTGTCTAAATTGCGAATTACTTTTTTTCTCCGTAGAATAACTGCACAGAACATTTACTGTTAGCGTATGTTTGTTACGTTTTTTCGATGTCATTCTTACAACGACATCGAAAGCCTGAATCATTCATGGTCCATAAAACCACCTGCAGTTAAGTGATATTTCTGTAGTCTTCCTTGGACAAAGAACGACAATGAAAAGCTTTGTCTGTATGACGAAATATTAAATTCCCGCCATTAATTTCACTTGATCAAAATCAACCCGCAGTGTAGGCCTAAACATTTGCATTGCGGGCCCACAACCTAAACACGTAAATAGCCCACGCAATATTAATACAAGCCCAATAAACAACAACAACAATAATAATAATAAATGATCAGTTCGTTAACTTTACAGGTCTCACCATTTAGGCCTATTTTTCATTTTTACAAATGTTATAGGCCTATTATTTCACTTGACGTAACTCTCGAAAAAGGTTTCAAAATAATTTGTGCAGTTCATTTGGACAAGATATCAAAAGCACTAACACTTGATCAATACCAGCATATCGGTTTAGTCTCCAGAGTGATTTTTCTTCGGTGTAAGAATTAAAAGACAAAAGGTTTAAAAGTCGCCGGTGACGTAGACCTATGGAATCGGAAGACAAAAGCGCATTGAGCTTTATTCGACTATTTATTTTATCCACCCTTCAAAAATGTGTCGGATACGCAATACTTATGTGGATGGCTTTTGAAAAGATGTTATGAAATGTAACTGACGCCCATGAACAGCGTTTCGAAGAGCATTGCAGTAGAAATGTCAACTGAATTATGTTATATCGTCAAACTGCAGGATTCACAATCATGTATTCAGTGTGCAAGGCCTATCAATTTCAATACAAGAAATTACCTTTTAGAGCTGTTCTCTTCACTCCATGCATAACTTGTAAGCACAAAGGCTTTCCGCAGACCTATATCGAAAGGAATTATTCTGGTATTTATAAAAGTCTTTCCACTAGTATGCCAGCATATTTTGACAAAACAATACAGTTTTTGTTTTTTTAATTATTTGCATTTTGCTTTTGAATTCAGTAACTGTATTCCCACTTAAAGCGCTATAAAGACCATAACTTCAGTGAGCCAGCAGTAGGAAACTAATTCAGAAATTGCACTTGTTGCTATAAATAGGCTATAAATAGCATTTAGTTAAGTATCCTATTCTATTAATATTACACAATAAATTTGTCTGAATGACGAAAACATTCGAATCCCGCCATGAAATTCGCATGCTTAAACAGCCTACGAAATATGATGTATACGTTAGCCCATCCATACATGTTTTAGTCGTTTTCATCTAAGAACGTCAAAGTCGACGAAGCATTTGGCTTATCAGTTTTAATATTTCTTTCTTACACAAAACACATGTGTAAAACACACACACACACACAGGCTAGAAGCCATATAAAATAGCCTAATAGAGCATCAAGTACAGTGCGGCTGAAGACAAGAAGCCTATCACAGTATTCAACATTTTTTCTTCAATGTTCGTTTTTTTAACATCCCAATTTTGAATGCCATAGCGGCCGTAATTTTTATTTAGTTTGCTGCTATAATTCGTATATAAACATTTGCTGCAGTTACATTTAATCTTAAAGTCTAAACTTATAAAATGTTTATAAACTAGGTATAAAACATTAATTCAAAACTGGAGTTTATAAATTCCACTTAAATGGCTGGAACTAGACTAATTCGAATGGCACTGGGAGGCAGATGCACAGAGATACATGCCGTGCAAAGGCATATATCCCACATTCACAAGCAGCATCCAACTCGAGGTCGGCGGAGTTTACTCACGGTGACCCGTGGTCTAACTTCACAAAGTAGGTCTTAGCAAATATAGGGAGCTAATCTAGTTTGGGAGTTCATAACCTCTTGCGTGGGAATTTGAGGTTCCAATTGCGGGATTATTGGCCTTAATTGTGGATTTTCCACTAGAATGCAACAAAGACCGCTGACATAATTGTTTCTTTCTTCTAGTCTTTTCTGCATAATGATATAATGCGAGCAAAAGTTTATCACCCTCGCAGCGGGAAGAATCACGATCCAAAGAAGCCGTTGCATGAAACTAAGAACTCGCATTGATGAGGTTTACCGAGGATTACCTCTTATCAACGTGTGCGTGTGGTCCTCCTACCCCAGTTAGTTTAGTTTTAAAGCCAGTAAGTCTTTTTTAAAAAAGCGTCATACCACCTAAAACTTCCCTGAAAGAAAAAATACCATCCTAATCGAGTTTGAGACTGGATTATGCCATTGTTATTGTTTTCTTGTAAAGATAAAATCTCACTATACTGATATGGTGGTATTGTTTGAATAATCTGCATTTTTATTGTCAGATTTGCTACCAAACAGAAAAAAAGAAAAAAAGAAAAAAAAAAAAAAAAATCACAAAAGACTTCAAAGTTTAATTACTACACCTTTTAATGTATCAATCAGGAGGACCAACAGCAGCGTATTAAACGCTATTGTTTTCTACTAACATCAGCATAAATGAATAGATTATAGGGATCCAATCAATGGTTCTTGGTTCATTTATGAAGAAACGTCTAAAGCAGGGGTGGGGAACGTTGATCCTGGAGGTCCGGTGTCCCTGCACAGTTTAGCTCCAACCCTAATCAAACACACCTGAACCAGCTAATCAAGGTCTTCAGGATGCAGTTAGGTATTTTTTTTCCAGGGTTTTTCAGGGTTGGAGCTAAACTCTGAGGGGGGGTGGCCCTCCAGGATCAACGTTACCCACCCCTGGTCTAAAGCTTCAGAAAAACTGGCTGAGATTTAGGTGACCCCTAGTGGCCAAAATAATCGTCTACTGAGAAGTCTGAAGACTACTCAAATAACCACTGATTGTAATTCCAGACCGTTTCATTTGACACAAAAAGCATGATATTGTCTTCTCCTGTATAAGAACTGAAATTATGGTCATTTAATGAGCAAACAACTTTATTAATAAAGTTTTTTTTTCATATTTCTAGAGGGCATACAACCACAACATAAGCAGCAACTACAGCATGGACAGCTGTAAAGATAACCTGATGATTTCATCTCAAAACCTCACCACCACACCTTTGACGTCACGTCTGCAAAAACGTTCATGTTCTACAACATCCGCGCCTCAAAGAAAAAAAACATCCATTTAATTTTGTGTGACCAATTTAATCCTCTAAGCATGCATAACAAAAAGGAATGAGCTACTTTTCAAATGTAAGATTTTAAAAAGGGATGAAATATAAATTGCCATGTTTGAAAACCAATCGCAAGTGTTGTAATTCTATGGCAAAGCTTTATGTATTTCATGTGAATGTAAGCAGTGATCTGTACTGATTAGAGAACACATCAAGGCTTGGTACAACATCAAGCAAAAAATTCTGATGCTTTAGCGGCGGACAGTGGTCCAGCCATCATCATCCGTCTCGTTCTTGGTCCGCCGCGGGATTTCCTTATCTTTGTCAGAGCGCCAGGTGCTCTTCTCACCGCCATCACGGTCCCGGTCACGTGGTCTGGGAGGAGCCTCTCTTTCGTCCTTGCGCTCTTCCCGTCGGTCTTCACCACCACGACGCCATGAACCACCTTTGAGTTGGGAAATAGGATGTAAGAAACTGACCTCTTTAAGGTACCCCAAGCATATTTCACTTGCTCAGCTTTGTCCCAGGGTCTTGGACTTAATACTGACACCTACTGTCATGGACGCCACTTTAAACCAGAACTGCTCATCTTGTTTTGTTTGAAACAAAAACATCAATAACATGGACAATACTGAATTTTCAGCCTTTGTGGCAATTAAGTGTTAGCAGCAGAATGGCTATGTTTTGGAGGCATTTTGCACTGCTGTGGTATCATGCATTTGTAGTTGCCAACTGAGTTAGCTTGTTCTTTTAGATGTACTTCTGTGATTTAGTTTTGGATAAGTGCTTTAAAAAAAAAAGCTGTAAATAAAAGTAAATTTACTGTTATAACTTCCATTATTAATAATGGTCACTCATGACCCCACACCTTAAAGCAGTTTTATTTGGGACACTGATACAGTAGCTTCATCTCAAGCAAGTGTGCGTTTAATCAAATCTGTCAAAAGGGTCTGATTAAACAAAAAAATTATTATTATAACTGCATCTTTAAAGATGTGTAAGGCAGATCATGAGACTAACCTTCATCAGGGTCTCTGTGGGGGCCTCTGTGATCACGGTCACGGTCATCTCTGCGGTCCCTCATGTCACGGCGTTCACGACGGTCATCACGGTCAAAGTCTTCACGACGAGAGTCACGCCAACTGCTCTGCTCCTCAGCACCACCTCTTCTCCAGCCACCCCCTTCTTCTCTGCACATGCACACATTCACATTAAACATGCTGCCAAATGGCCGGGCCTAGCTTTCCAGCAAATAGTAAATGGGCGGATCTTAAGATCCGAAAACGTAAGGTATAGAACCTGTTTTATAAAATATTTTATTAAATTACACAGGCCTAAGGACAATGAGGACATAATACGGCTTCTAAGCAAAACAGAATGACTGTTTAAACAAACAAACACACAAACAAACAAACAAACAACGTTTTATTATAATTGGTGTGTAACCAAAATACCAAATCAGGGAAAAAAAATATTTTATGCATGTCTAGTCTTTACTATTTTCAGATGCTAATTCAAAAAGAAGCAAACATGCACTAATACAATCATCTACATCAGATTACATCCTAAACACCATGACGTAAACATTGTTATAAAAAGTACATCATAAGCAATTGCATGGAATAAATGTGCAGTATTTTAACTGCTCTGAAAACACTAGCCTGTAGAGTACGTAACTGTGCCACATTACTTTAAAACATGAAGCAGTCACATTTGTCATAACAGAAAAGCCTTCAGATGAAACATTTTTCATACGGAGTAAATTGTTCGAAAACAGAAAGTTGTTATATTTTACCTAGGAGGGCGGCGATCTCTAAATCGATCTCCTTCGTGACGGTCATCTCCCTCATGCTCACCATCATCATGGCCAGTATCACGAGGAGGTCCCCAGCTTTCTTCCCGAGCCTTCTCTCTCTCTCTCCATCCACCTGCAAAAGATTATATGAAGTAATTGCATGAGTTGAAAAATGAGTTTATTATTGAAAAATGGCAACTAAACTGACTCTAGTTAACAAAAAACAACTTTCCACTGATCAAATACAATATAAAGGGGTCATATTTTGTGTCCCTCTGAGGTCCACATACTTTAGTGAATGATTTTCAACAACTATAGCAATAATTCCTTTTTTCCCCTCTTATTTTCCAACTATCATTCCGCTGACCTCTAGAATAAAATGGGATTTATTTTGCTGCTGTACCTGTAAGACAAAATAAATTTCTCAAATGAAATGACACTTTGCTGCACTTAATAATAACAAGCTGTGAGTTTAAACTGTCTCATGTTTCAAGACCAGATGATTGCATCACATTGCATTGTGACAGGAAAATTAGATTCCTCGTGACCCCTTTAACACACATATTTGGCAACAAGCCCTCTGCAAGAAAAGAAACAGAAATACCACATGAGCTCGCACCTGGTCTCCCAAGAGGTTTCCAGGGTCTAGAGTCATCTCCACGACGTGGACCAGAGTCATCCATACCCCTGCGGCCTCCCCTCTCATCATCTCCTCCTCTTCTGGGGCCCCAGTCATCATCTGCCCCACGTCGAGGCCCTCTGGGTTCATCCATGCCTCTACGGGGCCCACGGTCGTCATCAAACCCTCTTCTTGGGCCATGGTCGTCATCACCTCGTCTGGGGCCACGGTCGTCATCACCTCGTCTGGGGCCACGGTCGTCATCACCTCGTCTGGGGCCACGGTCGTCGTCCATTCCACGCCTTGGTCCGCGGTCGTCATCACCTCTTCGGAGAACTCGGTCATCGTCAAAGCCCCTCCTGGGCCCACGGTCATCATCAAAGCCCCGTCTGGGTCCACGGTCATCGTCACCTCCTCGGCGTGGACCTCGTTCATCATCAAAGCCACGGCGGAGTCCTCTGTCATCTGAACCACCACGACGAGAACTTTCTCCTCCTCTCCGGAAGGGCATTTCATGGTCACGCTCTTCTCGATCATTGTCTTCACGGCCTTCACGGCCTTCACGCCCCTCCTGACGCCAGTCCCTAGGAGGAAAAAAGATATAATAAATTGTAATTCTCTGCACCTGTTTTTTTATTTTTGTTCTTATGCATCAGGTTATCAATTAACTTGAAAACGCTTACAGGTCACCAACAGGACGCCGCCAGTCTGATTCGCCCTCACCACGCTTCCTCCAGCCTCCTTCTTCCCGTTCAGCCCAGTCCTGGAAAGAAAATAATTAAAATTTAAACCAAGAAATAATATCCATTTTATATCTGAACAACAGTATGCAGTCATCATCTGGTTAAAATGGAAGTATACATTATGTTAATTTTTTTAAAAAGAAATTAACACTCTTCATCAAGGGTGCATTAAATTGATCAAAATAACTGTTACAAAAGATTCTATTTCAAACAAACGCTGTTCTTGTAAACTTTTTATTCAAAGAATCCTGAAAAAAATTCCATAAAAATATCAAGCAGCCCAAATCAGTATATTAGAACGATTTATTAAGGATCATGTAACACAGAAGACCGGAGTAACAGATAGTGAAAATTCAGCATTGCCATCACAAGAATAAATGACAATGTAAAATATAATACTATAAAATGTAATAATATTTTATAATAATGCTATTTTTATTGTATTTTTACAAATAAATCCAGGGTTTGAGAGCATAAGAGACTTCTTTCATAAACATTACTTTTGAACGGTAGTGTATAAGCACTTTTGACAGGATTCTTATAAGTTACCTTTTGGGGTTTTTCTTCTGGTGCCCTCCTCTCCTCCTCCTTGCGCCGTTCACGTTCCTCAATTTCCTGTTGTCGGGCACGCTGCTTTCTCTCCTGTTCCTCCAGCTTACGCAGGCGCTCTTGGTATTCGCGTTCTTCCTCCTCTCTTTGCTCCTGTTCCAAGCGTTCACGCTCTTCCCGCTCTAAAACACACAAAACCAAAGACCAATTCAAAAATGAAGAGAAGTGAGCAAAATTTCATACATCAAATAAGATATGAATATTTCTAAAAAAAAGTATTGTAATGAATCACTGTTAACTAAGGGTAAATAAACAGCAAATAAGAACCTTTCTTAAGCTGTTCCTCATGGATTCTCTGAGCCTCCTCTTCTTTCTGGAGATAGAAGGCCTTTCGTCTGTCCTCCTTACGCTGCTTCTTTCGCTCCTCAAGACGCTTCTTCCTCTCCTCAACCAAACGTTCTTGGAACTGCTTGAGTTTTTCCTGGGTACATGAGAATTGCTAAAAGCTTAGCTACCTGGAGCATCAACATCCTAAACGTCAAGGACTTTATGCTACTACTAAAACGTCATCTTATACATTGAAATTAAAGTTTTGTTTACCTCATAAATGAAGCTTCGAGCAGCTTTAATTTTGGACAGGAAGTTCTCCTTGTCCTCCATCATCCTTGACATTCTCTGTTTGTGTTCCAGCGCCTTCTCACGCTCCATCTTCATATTGCTGATCTGAGCAACAGATGAGCACAACAACCTTAAGCTTCAATTACAATAAACAAACATATTATTCAACGTGTCCTTCTCATTTAGGTGATACTAATAAATCACTGAATTAAACTAAAAGCAGACAATGACTAAGTAGGGCCTAAAGAAATACTTTAAACTACAGTTAAAGTATGTTCAAGTACGTGGGGGATTTGAGACTTTCTTTTTTTAGCAAAAAATTGAAACATGGACCAGAGGGCAAAGTAAAATCACATGTAACACTAACAAGTACAAAAAGCAATATGCGATTTTTACCCTCTCTTCCTCCTGCAGCTCCCATAACTCCATGTCTTTGATGCGCTGCTCCTCGTAGGCTTTCTTGATCAGAGGAATCTCCTCAAGGCGCTTGGCTCTCTCAAAGTAGTCAATCTAGAATATGCATAACAGTATCACTCCAGAATATTATTCGGATGTCATCTACTCAGCCACACAGAATATTCCTAATCCTCTTACATTTAGAACAGTTTACCAACATACTTATTTACAATGACAAAATACTTCATGAATGTGTAATGTAAGCTCATACCTTCTTTTCCTGGTTTTTCAGACGCTCCTGAAGTTCTTTCTTCTCTTTTTCTAGTTGTTCTACCTGTTTAGCCATGATGAAATCAGGGTCCAGCTCCTCCAGATCCTACAATATAAAATTAATAATTAAATAAAAATAAACTTTTTCAACTGATAATGCGGCCTACATTTCATTTTCCGGGTAACTTTGCCAAAAATTGTGTTCAAAATGGCCCCATCCCTAACAAACTCGGTACCTCAATATCAATGTCTTTGAAGGCCTTGGCTCCCAGCTCAGTCTTCTTAATCTGCTCCAGTCGCTCACGCACTGTCTTCTTTTTGATTTGCTCATGTTCTTGCATGATGCGCTCCTTTTCTCGCTCTTTGGCCTCCTGTCTTAGACGCTCTTCCTCTGCTTTGCGCACCTTCTGAAGCTCTGCCTCCCGTTGCTCCAGCTCCTCTTTCTCCCTTTGAATGTTGAGGCTCTCCAGACGCTCTTTGCGTTCCTCAATCGTTTGTCGGCGAGCAAGGATGCGCTGATGCTCTTTGCGGGCATTCTTCAGGTAGGCTGTGATGGCCTGCTGACTCTGCTCCTCATGTTCTTGCTGTGGGCAAAGTTAGAATTGATAATGAAATTGAAATAACACTGACCAGCAGGGAGATAGTTGATTAAACTTAGCAATTGTCTTACCAGTATGGAGGCAGGTTTGATGACTTGGATAGCTTTAGCCAAGGAGGATGACATGGCAGTGAGCTGATTCCGTATCTGTTCAGATGGCATGTTCTGTAGGAATGGACCTACTGGAGAATCCTCTTTCGTAGAATAGTTCAAATCGGAGCCAAAACTCAGTGTACGAGATGAATGATCAATGCGCACCTTTGGATAAATACACAAACTTTAAGTCACTACAACATTTTGGACAATTTGGAGATTCTCCTTGACCATGTAATTAACTACTAAGACATTTGATTTAGAGACTGTGTGGAAGTTATACACCAACATTTGATGAGTAAAATGTCTTTTCTTTTTTTTTTTTGCTATACCTGTAGGTCACAGTGCCGTGCTGCATCTACAATTGAGCGCTCCAGTTGGAAAGCATCGACAAACGGTACCAGAGATGCTAACCTGCTGAACTCAATGCTCTGGTAGATCTGAGCCACCTGGAATATTAAAACCCAGAAGACAGGATTTGAAGATTAGCAGAAGATTTGAGCATGCACAGATTCCCCAAGTAATTATTAGACGCCTGGGTGTAGATGATCAAGCCAACCTGTTGTAGCAGTCTGAGGATGGTGTTGTTCTGCAAGTGAGGAACATACTGCTGCAGGTCGGATTCTTTCTCAGCTTGGTCCCTCACCCAATTCAGCACCTAAAGCAGCAGCAACAGCAAGAACACATACACTGCATAAATAATATTATATTCAGCAGAGGTGAATGTTTCTTTTATTCTACTGTGGATATAAGCATGATTCTTATGAGTTCAGAAAGAAAGCACTGACTGGAATACACAAAACAATCACATAATAATTGTAATGTAGCTAATAAATCAAGTGCCACTCACCTTAGTCACTCTCCCACAAAGTTTAAGAGGGTGGAAGTCTACCTCCAACCAGTTGTAGAGCTCTTTGACTTCAGGAACAACATACTGAAGCAGGTTGAACCTCACCTATGACAAAAATAATACCCAAGAAGGTTCTCAATCTTTTTTCAAGAAACTATAAAGGCATTACAAAAATGACCAATGACAGAAAGACTATTACCATGTCGTTGATGAGACTCTGGCGGGTGGGCGGAGACTGAAGGCCAAGTAAAGTAGCCAGTCTGCGGTGCTTCTCTACAATGATGCCATCCATGTCCAGCAGACGAGCGATATCAGTGCGCTCAGGGGTGATGGGAATAGACAAAGTGGCCAAGAGCACTCGAGTGGACATTCTGAATGAAAGGAATAAAACACAGCAATACTTGGATGCAAGTCTCAATCAAGTAACAAATAATGAAGAAAAGTTTTCTGATCAAGAAATGGCTACCTACTGTAAAATGACAGCAAAATTATTCCAGAAATCATTCAAAAACAAAAAAACCCTTGTTCAGACTGATGATTGCTATTATTTAATGCTCACCTCTGCATCTCTTCTTGGGTGAGGTTCTTGCGCATTTCCCGGGAGAGGTGATAGAGTCTGTGTAGGGTGCAGGAATGGAATAAGGCATTGCCAGACTTCCAGAATACAGTGGAAACCTTATTGTAGTAGTTGGCCATAAGCTGGGGTTTAGGGGGCTTCTTTGAGAGGGCAAACAATCCATGGATGTCTTCAACTGCTTTGAATGCTTCCTGTGTGGATTACAAAGAACAGAAGCAACCAGCATAATCAGCAAGTCATTAAAGCCTGCGCAACATATAACAAGTAAAAAGTTTATAGTGCAAAAAAACAGGATGTCAATTTTTTCTCACAAATGAATCCCATCTAATTGGATTTTTTTTATTTCTCTTTTCTGTAATCAATACAGTTTTGTTCTTTGTTTGCATGGAAAGCGCTCTCCTTTGTGCTTTAAAAAGGTTGAAAGTAGCAGCATAAATGGAGATTAAACTCAACTGAATATATTCATATTGTATTATAAATATATTTATGTAGTTTATTGTTCATTGGTGCCTAGTATGAAGCACGGAGACCTGCCACAGCTCCATGCTAATAGCACTGTCCAGCTGGACCAGACGTGTCTCGAGGTGCATGGACTGGCTCTCAGGATTGTTCAGGTTGATGGCAGTGCTCTGGTTGTGATGTCGTTGGATCTGTCCCAAGTGCATTCGCAGGTTGTCACACAGCTTACGGAACTCTGCTTTACGAGTGTACTGCAGGCAAAACTTAAATGCTATGAGAGAAAAATGTATATTTTTTTTTTTATACATTTGTGCTCAACCAAAAGAAGTTACATTTTAGGTATCATATAACATGATATTCATATACAATACAATGCTCTACTAATTCTACAGATCCATGTTCCATTATTCTACAGATAAACCCTTAAGTACCACAAGCAAATATTTTTATGTTATATGAGGTTTACACTGACCTTGCTGAGCAATGTCATGGTAAAGGCGCTCCACTTTGGAGTTATTCCTTAGCAGGTCCAGGCACTGGCGATACGACTCCCACAAGAACTTGACCCAAGGCGTGAGCAGAAGTCTGTCAGTGCGGTCTTGAGTGTCTTCACCACTAACGGCACTCAAGAGGACACTGAGAGAGAAAAAAAACAAAAAAAAAAAAACACAGAAAAAACAAAACAACAGTCAGTGCTTCAGATAATCTTTTATGGAACACAATCATCTAGAGAGAACCATTCCCTTAATAATTCACTTGAGGCCGGATATTTGCAAATTCCTAATAAATACTAAAAACAATAGAAAGTGAACATGTCTTGTCTGCATGTAGCGAAATGTAGTGAAATTCTGAAATTATAAAAAATGAATTACACCAACAATGAAAACAACAAAAAAAAAACTATAGAGCCATCAGTAGGAAGGAACTGTGTGGGGCTTTAGATTCCTGTACCTTTCAGGGGTCTGAATGTTGTCCAGATCCTCAATGTCCAGCACCATCTGCTGAGACTCCTCTTTCGCTGTCTCAGTCTTCTCTTCTGCAAGTTTCAGGTAAGCACGGACCACATCCTCCAGAGATTTGATATTCACCTGAAGCACAAGAAAAGGAGCAGTCAATAATTTCATGAGAAAGACATGAGAACTTACAACTGAATTGAGGTCAATTCTACATTAAAAAGTCACCATGACTGCAAACACTATAAAAATAACCTAAAAGCATGATGACACAAAATAATAAACTCTAAAGTCAGCATGAAACAGTAGTAACAACGGATATTTTCTTTCATATTGTGACGTTCATCTGAGTGTAATGGATTATTGAAAAAGAAAAAATATAGGGTGGGCTCTACGCATCAGTTTGTTGATTGGATTCTGAGATGTAAGCATTGCACTCTAAAGTGGAGGCAGAAGAACGCAAGCTTTAAGTGGACTAAATGATTGGATAAGTCCTGCAAGTCCTGTCATTTTATGACATTTTGATTAAACACTACAAGGTCAAAACATTCAAGAAAAAACAAAACAAAACAATAAATAGCAAAAAATAAAATGGTCTTAAACCTGTTGACAGATGTTTTTGTACTGATACAGTCCCTCTTTTGCCAAGTGGCTCTTGCGCAGGTCCACACAGAGCTCCAGGTACTTGAGCATGATAGGCTCGTGTATCTTCTGCCATGTTCGATGCTTTTTGCTTTTGATGACATCGTAGAGCACATCCAAAGCTGGCTGCTTTTTACCAACTTCAAGAAACTCTGAGAAAAGAAACAGAAAGACTGTCACACTTTTGGGAATTTGTTTATGACATATACAGCATCCAGATGGGACTGAATCACTGAAAAAAGTTTCATTGGTCTTGCTGCAGTATTTATCATACAGCCCTCAAATACCACTTTCAAAACAAATATGTCATTTACAGCTAACTATAATATTGAATGAGCAGAGAAAATAAATCGTGTACGTTAAACCTGTGGCAGGAGCGCAGTGCTGCTATTCCACTCACATTTTGTTTATTATTTTGTCCAAATGACAACGTATTTGCTTTTCATTCACGAATAAGGAATACTGTTATAGTCTTAAGGATTTTCTCAATGCATACTGTTAAAAAATCTTTAATCTCCGATAGCAGAAGTTGTCATTCCTAAGCTAGCTGAATAGAAAAGCTTGCTAACACACATGGTAGCATTAACAAAAAAGGTCTTTATCGTTGTTCTTTTACTAAGTATGCAGAATATTTACACTTTATTTCTAACCATGTCCTTTCCTTGAATACGCTAAGAAGATGAATATATGATACAGTAATAAAGGAGATTGAAAACGCTGCATCACACATGACACACGGGCCCAGCAACTGTGACATCCGGCCTGCACGGAACATGGCTAACGTTACTCCAACACGCGCCATATCGAGCTAGCAAGCTAGACCACGACTACCGTCCAAGAGACGACCACCAACAACATTCACCCACCGTTTGCTCGCTTCAGAGCGTTCTCCGGCCTCTGGAAATAGGCTGGCATTGTTATGGCTTGCTGGCAGGCAGTTTTCAGATAGTCGAGGCTGTTTTATTGACTCTGCCTGTCCATCCGCGCCGTGACTTCTCGCCGAGCAAGCAAGAAAGGACTATCGCACGTGAACTGCGCCGGCGAGGAAGACGAGAGTTCCCGTATGTACGCATACACCCTTCCTCCCCGCTCTCTGCAATTCAAATGACACACATGCAAAAACATAATAAAAATATATATTTTTTTAATAGTACAAATTTATTTTTATAAAGTGGCATTGTTATAGCTGGCCTTAATATTTGACCTTTCAATATTTTTCTCAGAAATTATCTATAGGATACAAAAAGCCCTGACCCTTAATCCTAAATAATGCACACATATTGTAATCATTAGCAATTCATGAAAATTATTCTGTGAACAAGTATTATCACAATCTAAGCATTAGCAACACAGAATAATCTAAATTGTAATTTAAAGGGATTGTTCACCCAAAAAAGAAAATTCTGTCATCATTTATTGTCCCTTATATTGTTAAAACCTTTTTCCTGACTTAGCTATTTTTAATAGCTGAGTCAGGATTTTTAAGATTACTGGTTAATTTAGATAGTATTGTTTGTACGTTTTGTCAAAAAAAAAAAGAAAAAAAAAAAAAAGATGCTGAATCTCAGGAAAATCAACTGTATTATTGTTAAGTCAACTGGAGACAAAAGGCATGAATGGTTGAATGTCTGCATATGAATAATGTTTGATTATCACATTAAGTTCGTTGGTTTTATGAAAAAACAGAGAGGCTACATTTTTGTGAAATAATGCTTTGATTATATGTGAGTTTTATTTACACAAATGCAGAGAAGTTGCTCCAAGTTTTGTGGTTTTTGAATTTTTTTCAGTCTTTAAAGTAGCTGAAAAAAGGAATACCTTAAAACTTGGTGTTACTTATTACTTATTTGTTACTTATAGGCTATCATTAGTTGAATTAATAAAATATTCATTATATTCATTTTTATAATTTAAAAAAAATACATTTTATATTTTTGTTTATTATTATTATTATTTCATTATTATTAGAATAGAATTTATTATTAGAATAGAATATTTTGTTATTATTAGAATAGGTTTATTTAAGGTTTAAAAAGAATAAAAACATTAATCGCACCAACACACTAGATGGCAGTATGTCGATGGGTATTTTAGCTGAATTTGGAGAAACCCGGAAGAAGCGTGTTGATCACTTGACCAGTAGTGGATTCCTAACTGTTTATGATAAGTTTTCGTTGTATGTGTTTGTCGTTTTCCTCTCTATTTTTTCCTCTGATGCACATACTCGGAGGAATTATTGCAATTCAACAACTGGTTTACATGCGCTGATATGCTAGAAACTATTTGATGATTGGTAACGCTCGGCTTACATGAGAAAACTGTACCTGGACGCAACGCTTAAACATCTAATTTGCAAGAAGAACCGTTTTTGACATTATAATCGTTTTCTGGGTAAACTATTCCGACATATTTGACAATGGGTTGTATCTGTTCGCGCTGACACTTGCATGTGCTTTCCAAACTGTAAGCATAAATGGTTCAGAAATTATTGAAGTATTAGAAACAGATTAACGTGGATAAGGAATGGAATATGGCTACATCTGAGATGATGCTGAGTCTTGGACTAATTGGTAAGATTAAAATACCGCGAAAATATCTTTTATAATATGTACATTTTATGTATATAGTTAACCCATTTTGTAATCATTTACTCCTCATATTTTTCCAAACCTGTATGACTTTCATCTGATGAACACCCAAGAGGAAGTTAGGCAGAGTGACAGCATTATTTGACAGTCACCATTTACTTTCATCGTGTGGAAAAACGATACAGTGGAAGTGAATGGTGACTGAGACTGTCAGTCCCTACTAGCATTCTGTCTAACATTTCATTTTGTGCTCTACAGAAGAAAAATGCCCTGTGACAGAATATGCATTTTTGGGTGAACTGTCTGTTTAATTCTAGAACAATGATTATTTTGTCAGTAATTGTATTCGTCCCCCTTATGCAGAGAAAGATGTACATGCAGACACGCTTTGGGTTTGGTGTTATCCTTCCATCAATGCTGATCTGCGAGAGGTTCTGTTGAGAAAATGTTGCCTGCCGTTGAACAATCAGGTGTTGCACACATTTGTGTTCGGACAATACTGCCGAACATGGTACTACATCACTACTGTCGAGGTTCAGGAACCAACTGTGCTTAAAAAGGTACAAAACTTCATGCTTAGGACTTAATTACCTTGAATAACCTGTGCTTGAATAAAGCTACAGGAATAGTTCAAATGGAAACTTTGATCATATGTTTGTTTTTTGCTCATTTACTCATCTTTATCTTGCTCCAAACGTGAATGTCTGACTGTCTTCTGTGGAAAGCAAACCAGAAGTTTACCAGAATGTTGACACTGTGCTTTTACATATAATGAAAGTGAATGGTGACCAGGGGCTGTAATCATAACAGTAGACCATACATCATGTGAAGAGAAGACAGAAATCTAAACCATTATTCACTGATAATTGTTTCTCATTCACATGTGTGTCTATTCTAATTTGGCACATCAATGATTGTTAATGAATGAGTCAGCTATTCCTATAATCCATTGGTGCTTAACCAGGGGACCCCAAAATGTCTTAAAATAAGACAAAACAAGCAATAAAATGAACTGTTAAAATATTTATTTCATAAATTTATACCCTCAACAACTGTTTGTTTTCTTTAAAACAGATGAAAATCGTGCCAGCTTGCTAATTGACTTTTCAATTTCATTCAAAGGTGACGCATTTCTCAATAGTTATCACAGCCAAGGACTTCAACCCTGAAAAATATGCTGCATTCAGTAGAGTTCTGTGCAGGTACGAACCATTTAGTGCAGGGGTGCCCAACCCTGTTCCTGGAGATCTACCTTCCTGCAAAGTTCAGCTCCAACCCTGATCAAACACAACTGAACCAACTAATTAGGATCT
>JAFVLL020025598.1:0-21983 GCA_021397915.2 Tor tambroides | reverse complement strand
GGGCTGTACTGTGCATTAAAAAAATCATGACTTGATACCTTTGTCCATATTAGGGATTTCATGGAGCGTCATCAGTAGTATTACTTCTGCTATACATATGTGTGGTTTCTGCGCAAGAGCGCCCTCCGGCTTCCAGTATGAATTAAACACTCAATACATTATGTGTGTACTCAGTAATGCTAACAACACCCTAGTTTGAGTAAAAAGAGGAAACATAATACTTTTCTCTAAAGAAACAAGATTCCCTGAATTATCGTCATTGATATCGTTATCGCAATAAATACCAGAAATATCGTGATATATTTTTAAGCCCATATCGCCCATCCCTAGTTGTCACTCCCGTATTTTAGTGAATTATGTGTGTGCAGAACGCGATTAAGGAGTAAAAGGTGAACTGACAACCGAATTTAGCTGTAGTGTGTACGTGGCCATGGACTAACAACGAACAGTTGTCATTTTATTAACTAATGTTAAGAAAGATTAATAAATACTGTAACAAATGTTTTACTCATTGTTAATGTTAGTTAATGCATTAAATATAGTTAACAAATGGAACCTTAATGTAAAGTGTTACCAAAATAATTAATAATAAAATAGCATTATATACAGTATAATTGAATATAAAAATACAATTGCAGCATAATCCAAATAAAATTATAGATAATAATAATTTATTTTTTTTAAGTTTTGTTCAGTAATTTTAGTACTTCAGCTTATTCAATTTCAGTACTTCTTAATTTTTTTTCTTTTTAGAGTTTTATTTAGTTTACAACAACACTGCTGTACACAATAAATTGTAATTCTTTTTAAAACTGTGATATAAATGTATTAGTAATATTAATGTAACAGTCTGTTTAATCAGAATCAGGTTGTATACGCCATGCAGGGTCAAGTGTTAGTGTTTTTACTGTGTTTAACGGTGTCAAGTTCAAAATCACTCTAACGCACATCCTCTATAGCTTTATTAAATGCTATCAGGGCTATGATATTGAATTTTTAAAAAGTAAACCAAGTCTATTTCTAGAACAAACTTAGTAGCAGCATCTGACAGTGTCTTAAAACAACATTAGTGCTGTAGCCATATTTAGCGTTGGATAAGCTGGATAAGTACGGCTGCGTTTTTGTGGCTGTTTGATCTTTTGACCCTTGACCGCCTGCTCGCTGACCTTTGCCCTGTAGGTGGCCTGCACGCTTGTGGCAGCTCTGATGCATTTGTTCTTCATGGCATCGTTCAGCTGGATGCTGGTAGAAGGCCTGCTGCTTTGGAGCAAAGTAGTGAGCGTTAATTTGAGCGAGGACCGACACATGAAGTACTACTACCTGATTGGCTGGGGTAATGCGACTCCGCCCCCAATCTCCTCTTCAATCTGTTGTACTGCACAGTTAATGATTGGGTTCAAGAGTACAGGAATGCAGGTTTCCTGTTGATTTGGTGGCACTGAATATTCACATATACTTGATTTTGTTTTACACTACTTTTTCTTAAATTAGACATTAAAACGAATAAATTAACATCCAAACTGTAGAAAATTAAACACTGATAGTCAACACCTGCCGTGTAAGCTGAGACATTTATATTCAATCTTACACAGCAAAGTGTCACTGTTACCGCAAACCATTTATTTGAAAGAAAAATAGCATAAGCATACTTTTCAAGCTTTAAAACAACACGTGTGATATAGAAATGTGTGTGGTTTAACAGGTCTGCCTGCGCTGATCGTGACCATCACACTGGCCTCTGCTGCTGGGAATTACTCCGCGGACGGCCACTGCTGGCTCAGTGTTCAGAATGGCGTCATATGGGGCTTTGCAGGACCAGTCATCTTCATTATTATGGTGCGTCTTTACTTGTATTATTATTCTCTTTTATCGTAATAATAATAATAACAAGCAGTAAATAAATGAAATGAAAAACATATGACAAAAAGGTTTTTATGTATGTTTAATAACAATAGTAACAAAATAAATACATGTATAAAATATATAATATTAAAATTTTAAAGCATATTTTTTTTATATAATGTGTGTGCGTGTTATTTTTTTTTTTAGAATGTTTCAATAGGCGATATTTTTAATAATAATATAGTGTGTTATTTTTGGTTATATACAGTTAAAGATATAAATGACAAAAAAGTATTATTTATAATTTTTATTATTACATTAATATATGAGCTTTATAATAATAATAATAATGTAGTAACTGTTATATTCATATATAACATCTGTATAAAGTTATATTGTTTCATGTGCACTTACGTATATGTATATATTTAATATGTATAACAATAACAGCAACAAACAAAAAATAAATAAAACAACATAAATAAATAAATAACATGATAAATGTTTTTGTTATGTGTGTTTAATAACAAAATAAATACATATATAAAAATCTATAAAATAAAAGGTTTTTATTACACATATATGTAATTGTATTTTTATAATGTTACAATATGCAATATTTTTTATAATATAGTTTGTTATTTTTTGGTATACAGTTAAAAATGTAAATGCCAAAAAATATTATTTATAAATTTTTGTTATTACATTAGTATATAAGCTATGTAATAATAATGTAGTAATTATTATAGTAATATATAACATTTATATAAAGTTTATATTGTTTTAGGTATTTTTATATAATACAAAAAATACACGAGTGGCAACATGTTCTTTGTTATATATTTGCACTTACTAATAATAACAACAATAAATAAATAACACACGGCAAAAATGTTTTTGTTATGTATATTTAATAACAAAATAATATAATAAAATAAATGCATATATATGTGTGTGTGTGTGTGTGGGTGTCATTTTTAGTATACAGTTAAAAATTTAAATTAAATTTTTTAAAATAATTTTTATTATTACGTTAATATATAGGCTGTATAATAACAATGTAGTAATTATTACTTTAATATATAACGTGTATAAAGTTTATATTGTTTTATGTGTTTTTACATAATACAAAAAATGACAACACACACACACACACACACATGTGGTAACACTTTATTTTTTATATGTGCACTTACATATATATGTGTATGTTTAATAATAATAATAATAATGTTTTTTATAGATTCTAATATTTATGTTAATTATTATTTAAAAAAAAGTTGTATTATTTAAGGTGAATATCATGATTCTGACCCGTGTGGTCGTGATCACCATCGCCACAGCCAAGAGGAGATCTTTGATGATGACTCTGAACACCAGCCCAGAAGAGCAGGTCTCCGAGCAGATAAGGTAGGCCATCTCTCTCCCTCGGTACGCTTTCTCATGTGGCCACATGGAGGCGCCCTTTGACAGCTGTGCTCGTGATCGGTGGTCCCGTCTGCTTGTGGAGTCTGACTGATCCTAGTCATTTTGGCTCTCTATTAAAATGATCTATTTGCACATTACAGCCTCTTTCAACATCAAATATTTTGTTTGTTTTTTGGGCCATTAATAGAACGATTCGACATTTTTTCCCCTCAAAAGTAAACTTTCAGACAGCTCGGTCACTGCAGGACCTCAGCGCTCTATTTTTTAAAAACAGGCCTTTATACCGATTCTCATGTTGGTTTATAGATACAGCTTCTCCTTGAGACCATAAATAACCACAACGCAAATTAAGCTGCCACACGTACCCAACATTTCGATGTGTCTGGACCTCCAGCATCAGTCGCTGAGGTGGGGGCCCTCAGAGGGGCCCCTGTGTGTGACTCTTGAAAGCCGGTGGTGGGATCCAAGGAAAATCAAACACACACTTCCTCCGCTTGGCAGGGCCCGTTCGGACCGCAGCTGGTTCGCCTTAGCGGTTACCTGAATAGGGAGGTAATTTTATACTAAACAGAATTAAAAGCGATTTAGCGTGGAAATTGTCACAATGTGAGAATAAGCAGCAGCTCCTGTTGTGACCCCTGAAATCAGTCTGTCTGTGTGCGACCGTATATATATATATATATATATACACCAATATAATAAAATAAAGTGTTTTTCGTATCATTCGTCTGCTTTTAGGGCGGCAGTGAAAGCCGTGCTGGTCCTGCTGCCGATCCTGGGCCTGACATGGCTGTGTGGCGTCCTGGTGCCGTTCTCCGTGGTTATCGCGTACGTCTTCAGCCTCCTGAACTCGCTGCAGGTAAGAGTGTTTCGTGAACGCTGGAGCTGAGGTAAACCGTAGGGAGTGAAGAGATAATTGCTGTTTAACATGGAGGCGGCACGGACTGAGAGCATCTGTGTGTGAAGCGAAGTTTTATCCAGACTTCTGGTAAACGCTGGCGTTCGTGCGATCCGTGAAAATCTCTGAAAACTTCAGTCCTTTTCCAGCGTTTCTTGTTTAGTCACTGTCAGAATCTGGGTGAAATTATTTTTGGCGAAAGACAGGATTCCGAACAGATCCTCTGTTACTTCCTTTTCCCGTTAAATCATTATTAACGGTTGTTGAGTTCGGCTTTAACCCAGCCGAGCTGCTTTGAACAGTCTGGGAAATTTAGAGTCGTTTACTTTAGTCATTTAATTTATTTTTAAATAAGAAAAACATTATTAATTTAATATAAATGCCACGTTTCAGCAGGCACTAGATCAAAATATACAAGAGTATTGTTGTAAATGATTCAGATATCACATCATTTACAGGTCTGTCCTGTTTTTAATTTTCTTTCAAAACACAAAGCGGTTTGTTTTTATTTATAAATATTTGTAATCTTGTTCCGTGCATGATTAACAATTCTGAAATCGCCAAAAAACTTTTCAAAAAATGTAGGTTAATTTAATCATTTATTTTATTCATTTTAAAATGTTAATTATTATTTGAAATAATTCTTAAAATATATATTTATTATACATTTAATATGAGCACAAAATCAAAATATACTAATTCTGTATTATCATTTTGTGTATGGCTAACACTTCTGAGATCATCCAAAATAATTTTCAAAATGATATTTATAATTAACGCAGTGCTATTATAATTTAAAATCATTTGGAATATTTGTTTAAAAAAAAACATTAACCACATTTAAGCAGGTGCACACACATTAATTTGCACACAAAGCAATTTAGTTTCTAAATATTTTTTAATAATGTTGAAACCGACAGATGTTTTACAGTACCGCTGTTAATCCAAACGATCTCATTTGCAGATACGCTGTGCAAATAGCTTTATAGAGAATTTCACAGTGTGTTATTTCGATCAAAGAAAGAAAAGTGTGTCATTCTTTATTGGTTACAAGCCTGTGCGGTTTGAGTCGTGTGTTTGCGATCTGTGCAGCTCCTTAATCAGTTGTTTCTGTAATAGAGCTGTATATATCACAAGAAAATCAATAGAGATTTAGCCTGACTTGCATCATTAAACCACACTATAAATAGTGCATTTTCCGCACTAATTAAAAAATGTCTCAACACAGTCATAATTGATGTAGGCCTTTCTGAAACAAAGTCGCAGTTTAGTTGGTTTACTCGTGTTCATTTTCTGTTGTTTGTTTGTCCACATCTCAAGCCATAGGAGAAGTTGCACATTAAAGGCATGTGTGTAAAGTGTCTCCTCTGAGGATATGTCAACTAAACGTGTGTGTTTGAAGGTCATACGGTAAAGTTTGTGGATGTTGTTTTCCTTAGATGTATTTTTAGTGTAATCCTGCTTTAGTTCATACCATAAATAATATTTACATATGAATGGATACATCTGCTTTTCTACAGTATTTACTTGTTATGTAGTATTCAAGTGATTAAAGTATAATTATTTGTGTCCTCCAGCCCTGCAAACTGCTATATCATCAAATAGCTCGACAGATTGATAGTATAAGTTTGATTTTACATGAATCAAGTAAGGCTTGTTTTAGAATATTGAAAAAGTTAAAAACAGGGATATGTATTATTTTTTACTGAATTAATCAAATAATCTTTATGATAATGTATAATAATAACTAAAGAGTTTGAAATCTAATGTTTTTTTTAGTCTCTTATGCTATCAAAGCATATATATAAAAAATAAAACACAAAGTGGTATAGTTTTATTCCTAAATATTTTTAATCTTGTTCTGTGCATGATTAACAATTCTGAAAATGACAAAAATCATGAGATTCGTCATTTAAAATCAGTAATATTGTGAAATATTATTACAGTTTGTTTTCTATTTTAATATATTTTAAAAATGTAATTTATTTCTGTGATCAAAGCTGTATTTTCAGCATCGTTACTCCAGTCTTCAGTGTCACATGATCCTTCAGAAATCATTCTAATATGCTGATTTGATGCTGAAGAAACATTTATTATTATTAAGTTTTCAGGATTCTTTAATAAACAGAAGTTTAAAATAACAGCATTTATTTGAAATAGAAATCTTTTGAATGTCACTTTTGATTAATTTAATGTGTCCTTGCTGAATAAAAATATTAATGTCTTTTAAAAAAAAAAAGGCACTGACCCTGAACACACACACACACACACACACATATATATATTTGTTTGCACCCCCCACACACTTTTTCCTAAAAATATATCAAAAAGGTACTGACCCTGAACACACACACACACACACACACATATATATTTGTTTGCACCCCCCACACACTTTTTCCTAAAAATATATCAAATAAATCTAAACTGAATGAGCAACCAGACACTATTTAACTCTTTTTTTTTTTATTAGGTATATGTAAATATACTCTCAGATTTTAGTGAATGTTAAATCAGCACTAATTTGTAAATGATTATGAATGTCACTACAGATTTTGGCTCCGAATCAGTCCAAACAGAAAATGAGTCAGAGATTTTTTTCGGGAGATACAGAGTCCACAGGAAATCACCGCAGGCCTCTGATCGTTTCAAAGCTTGGATATTTTGCCAGCCTCTTCCTTTTCAAATGTGGCAGGTGAAAATATAACTCCCATGTGTTAAAGACCAACCTGTTTTCTTACTAAATTCCACCCTTTGTTTTGCCCACGGCTCCTTTTTATCTGTGAAAGCGGCTGCGAACAATGACAATAAAACCGCGCTTTTTACCCAACTGCATTGTAAATTAAACCTTGTTAGAAAAACCAACCACTCCAGCAGCAACGAAACGACAAACTTCGAAAGTTTTATGAAGTCGTTGACAATTCTCGTCAATTAAAGTTTTTATGCCGCACGCTTTCAGTTTTTGTTTTGACGTGTGTTGAAAATGTATCTAGAGTGCTTGAGTCGTTCAGAGCCGCAGACCTTGTGTTTAAGTGCTTTGTATAGATGTTGCGCGCTCTTAAATACTTCGGTACGGCCCGTGGTTTTTAAAAGGAAGCAGAGACGGCGTGCGCTCATATGAATGCAGACCGCATG
This sequence comes from Tor tambroides, assembly GCA_021397915.2. Taxonomy (NCBI): domain Eukaryota; kingdom Metazoa; phylum Chordata; class Actinopteri; order Cypriniformes; family Cyprinidae; genus Tor; species Tor tambroides. The sequence continues at coordinate 14,680 of JAFVLL020025598.1, read as the reverse complement.
GGCCGGTGAATGAAACATTCTAGCATCTGAAGCTGCTTTGATTGAGGATATATTCGTAATTTCATTGGCACGGCTGCTTTCTAAGCAACGCCCTTGAAAATTTGAAGAATATAACAGGCGCACTTTATCCGCAGGGCATTCTGAGTCCTAGATGGCCTTATGTGAAATTCCTGTCGGGATTTTTTTTTCCCTTCCATGTTTCATTGTATTTTCAATAGGCGGCAATAACAACATAAAACTTAAGCCAGAGGACTTTATTGTTAAATCAATAAAAGGAATAATGTTGACAAGCCTTTTTCATCGGCCGCACTTTGTCGTTTTGAGTGAGGGAAACAACACGACAAACAAATCATTCTTATTTAGAGCGCTGAGTATATAGTTATGTAAAAAAGCATGAAATAGCTTTATTTTGGAGAAATTAAATTCATGTGAAAAACTATTCATTCATTTTTGAAGGCTTTTAGCTTTTGTGTGGGTATTCAGAACGACCCATAGAAATGAACTAGAGATGTTTTGATTATTCTATTAATTTAAGACTTTTTTGAGAATCACTTTTTATGTGATTTCCAGTAAAACATACTTAAATTGATAAAAATAGTTTGAATATTATTCTTGAGTAGGTTTGAGTGAATTATGTTTTCGGAAAGCATATTATTTGCTGTTTTGCTTTTTAGAAATGTTAAATTTAATGTAGCATTTCTACAGCATATGATACTGAGGTACTGTGAATTGTTAGTTTTTTTTTTTTTCTACAGTTATCAGAATCAATACATAAATGAAATTACATTAGCATAAAAAAGCTTTATTTATGTAGCGACTAATGTTTAATTTTTGAAGGCTTTTTTAAATATCTTTTTTTAACATTTTAACAAGTGATTTTTCAATCCATTTTTGGATTTTGGAAATTTCAAAAGCATTTTTGTCTGCTGTTTTTCTTTTTAAGAAATTGTTAAATAACATGCATATTTTTATATTTCCATGTAGCAAGTATTAATAAATTTTTAAAGCCCTCTTTATGTATATATATATATATATATATATATATATATATATATATATGGGCTGTCAGTTTAACGCGTTAACTTAATTAGTTATTAAAAAAAAACGCAAATAAAATATTTTAGCGCAGTTAACGCACTGGCCCCGCCCCCAGACCTGTACGTCATCTTATATTTCATACAGTTGACTGTTGACAAATATGATGCAGGGCAACAACGCCATAAATGCAGTTATGCCCTAAAATTCAAGATATAGGTGCAAATTTTTTTTTTGTCTCATATTTATATCATATGATAAGTGACATCACACCAGCAGCGAGAGCAATATCAGACGAGTTTAAATGTGATTTATACAAGAAGTTGATATTGTGTTATATTTTAAACACAATATTATGTGTTTTTGCTCAATTTTGAAGAGAACATATTACCTTTAAAGCCACAGCAGAATTGGTGCGTGTCTCCGAGCAACACAGCGGTGTTTAGTTTCTGAATGAATCCGCGTTTTGAACGAATCGTATGAATCAATGATTCAAAGACCCATTCACAAAGAAAGCCGTTTACTTCATTCCTGAATGAATCAGCCATTTGAACAAACCATAAAGGCATTTACTGTTGCCTGCTGGCAGATTTAGTTTCTTATTTAGAGTAACATTTCATTATAAAAAATAATAATAAAAATAAAAACATTAAAGGGAAAGTGCAGCCAAGTGTCATCATTTACTCACCCTCATGACGTTTCAAACCTTTCTTTGGTGAAACATAAAAGAAGGTATTTTGACGACTGTTGGTAACAAATGATGTTTTATTAACAAAGTTCAGGAGGACTACGTTCAGGTAATTAACCTAATTAACACGAGATAAGCACAATCAATAATCAACCCAATTAACAAGATAAGAGGTGTATATATACACAGCAGACTTACCTCTGTTCCTTGACAGTTTTTCCAGGATCCCTCCACCACCCCATTTCCACACTTACAACTATTCCTAGCTTAACCTGTGTGTGTGTGTGTGTGTGTGTGTGTGTGGAGGGGGGGGTGGTTTCATTGTATGAACAAAAAATACTGAGATGTTTCTCAAATTGTCTTCTTTTATGTTCCATAGTTTACGTTAGGCTGTTGTAGCCTAAATGTTTGTGCATTAAATTTTGTTGAATCAAGTAAAATGTTTCTTTCTATAGCTAAAATAGCTATAGAAAGAATGTTGTACAGGAATGAACTAGATATTTTTTGATGGAAAAACTGTTGTTTTTTTTTTTTTATATACATGATTTCCAATTAAACCTGCTCAAACTGTTACAAATTGTTCAAATGCCATTCTTGAGTGGGTTAGGTAAATTGTGACATTGCGACATGTTTTTATCCGTTCTGTTTTTTCTTTGAAGAAATGTTAAATAACATTAGTCTAACATTTCTACAACATATGGTACTGTGAACTCAGCATTTAGCAGAATCAATACATGAATGAAATGGCATAATTAGGCTTACCTGTAGGATGATAATTTGTGAATTTTAGAAAACGACGCATAGTTTAATGTGTCTGCGAATAACGTTACAAATTGAAAGCAACATGATCCTATTCATACAACCCCAAAACTCTCTGATTATTTACAAACTCCTGAACCATAAACACCACCATGTGCTTCTCTATCAGGCTGGAAATAAATAGCTGTGGGTGAGGATGGGATGGGGGGAAGTGGAGGTGCTTCATTTGGCCATAAATCGCACGACCCTCCGTCATCCAATCTCAGTGCAATGTCATTCAAAAACTCAGTGCTATCCATTACCTGGATATAATAGGCCCTCCACCATGCATTGTCCATAGCATTATACGCTCATAATTTCCCTCTATCAATAACTTTGAGGATAGAGAGTTTAAAGGGGGTTTGGGGTCACAAACTCGGGATGCAGAAGTTTTTGTGCGTTAAAGTAAGGTGGATCGTTCAACCAAAGATTTATTTATTTATTTATCTTTATTTATTTTAATGTTATCTACTTATTTAATTAATTACATAAATTATTTAGCATAACATAAATTATTTTATTATTTTAATTATTGAATATATACTTTTTTTCAGTTGGTACTTTGAATGTTTTTTAAGGAACTTGAATGAAAAATTAAATGACATTTTATTCGACTTATTGGTCTTTTTTTCTTCTAAATGTGAAGTGAAAAGCACTGGATTCCATATTCAAACACTGTTTCAACTGTCTCCACAAACACCTCCTGAACTCTTTAACAAGAGTGTTTTGGGAAATTATTTTGACATGGATGCACAAGGGTCCACAGGGGGGCAACCTGGAAGAGCGCCGCGAACCCCTCACAAAGAGACGAGGGGCTAATATTAAAAACTCTCTGTAACAAACAAAAACAGGACAGGAATCCCTCAGTCAAGACAGGTGTCCAGCTCGTCTCTCACTCCCTCTGGCCTCCATGGTCAGCCGGTCCCCAAACCCCCAGTCAGGGAAATGTTTTTCAAATGGAATTGTTTAAGACGGAAAACACAGAAAAATGTCTGTTAAAAATTCAAGCCGCTACTGATGATCACAAATATCCTGCTGATTGAGTCTCAGCAAGCAGAAACACAAAGCTTTTAGATGTGATAATAGTTGTGCCCTTGTGCACAGTTTGAGTTATGAGCCTTCTAGCAGTATAGGATTGTTTATGATTTCGTATTTATTAATATTTTGAATCCCATTTTATTTGTACATTTTCTGTTTTCATTTGAATTTGAATTAAGATTTTTGTACTTTAGTTGTGTATTTTTTCATTTTTAGTAGTTTTTATAGCTAGTAGTTTTTATTAATTATTTCAGTTTTTATTTTTTATTTTTTAATCTTAGTTATTTTATTACATCAAATTAAACTAAATTAAAATTTTAATGAGTATTTAATGTAATTTTTTATAATTTTTTGTGTTTTTTAATGTCTATATAGTTTTTATTTACTGTTTTAGTTTTATTTATTTTTTTATTTTTTAAAATTGAGGTGTTTTATTACATCAAGTTAAACTAAATTAATTTAGTTTCATTTAATTTAATTTATTTCAAGTAATGATTTTTTAATGAGGACTTGTCTTTTTGATGTGTATTTTGCCATTTTTAGTAGTTTTTCTGTCTATTTAGTTTTGATTATTTCAGTTTGAATTTTTATTTTTTTAAGTTTAATTATTTAATTACATCAAGTTAAACTAAATTAAAATGAGAAATGTTGTTTTGGCAGGTAACTGAAATAAAGTTGTAAATAAGTTATATTTTTTTATTTTATTTTATTTCAAGGAATTTTTTTCTTTTTTTTGTTTAATGAGGACAGTTTAGTTTTAGTTTAGTATAATAAACCCAACCTCTAGTGCATATTGTTATTTCAGGTCTGAGCAATAATAACATGAGTTTATTAATATATGCAAAAATGTACATTAGCATTTTAATCTTTTTTCATACCTGATCATGCTTTAATTGAAAAGACAATAAAATAATTATATATATATATATATATATATATATATGTATAAAATATAAAATATGGCGTTGAAGTGTGAGCTTGGGCCCTACTGCATAAAGCAAAATGGCACTTTGATGCTGGAATCTGGCCAAAAAGTGAGGAATAATCATTGCGAGTAACACATTTCTTGTTGAGAGGAAAGGGAATTCAACGGCTCGCACGTACCTCCAAAAGAGCCTGTCGCGTTTGGCACCCACCCGCATTTATTTGCTTTATAATTACCTGCCGGCTCTGTGTAGTAATAGTTTGTGTCATAGGAAAGCAAATCACTCGGCTACTCTGGCAGGAGATTGAGGATCACATGACCCGCTGGGAACGACCTCGCAACCCCTCTTACAACAACACGACCCTCGCATGTTCAACCTCTGGTGTCAGAAACCACTCCGACACCCAAATTACATCGAAACAATGGTGCCTTGATTTATAATTTCAGCTGATATCGGTTCACGAGATGGGCGGGTTGTGTGGATGTCTTTTAAATCTGGTTTAATCTGAGTGCTGCGGACTGTTTGGTGGGCTTTGATGTATACTTTGCAGATAATTAACCAGAACTGGGTCAGGCCGGGCAAGAGAAAAGCTCTTCCTCTTCTTCTCTTTTTTCCATAAAGGCTGTCAAACGCTGATGCCAATTTACTAGTGAGCAATTCGTTTTCTGCATGGAAATGAAATCCAAAATAAACACGGTATGTATTATTCATGGCCGTGCTCTTTTTAAATCATTATTTCATCTGAAAGAAGTCCTAATTGTGAGGCATGCTTGTTGTTGACTAGAATGAAGCGTTTTAATTGTTGGTTTGTCTTAAAACTGAAGTCGTCCACGCACATTCTGCTCTAATAAACAACAAATCAACCCGAAATCTGGGCTAAGATTTATTTATTGACAATAAATATAGGGGAATCCCAGGTTTTTCTGGCGTGAAACAATAAAAATCAAAATAAATCATAACAAATGTACTTAAGACTAAATTTCTTTCAAAAAGAACAAGTGGCTTAGGTATGATTTTTTAATTATAAATTCAAGTTATTACTTTTTATGATTACACTTGAAGCAGTTATTATTTTTAACATTTCAAAAACTTGTAAAATCAAAGTCAGTGTGTTATAACTGGCATACAGAAAACATTAATGTGTTTTATTAAACAATAAAGTGTATGAAAAAGTATTACTACTTTCTTTTTTTTTTGCTTCATGACTAAACCACTAAATATTTTGAGTAATTACATCGAAAAATAAAATAAAATATAACCAACAAGAATACAAAGATTGCATTCCTACAAACTTGAATTCTGATTTCAATTTTAAAGAAAACGTTTTTCCTTTTCACCATTGTTTGCGATTTGAACAATTGTCTAAAATAAATAAATACAACAAAAGTTTGTTACCAGCAAGAATACGAATTTTGCATTCTTACAAAGTTTATTTTCTGCGCGGAAATTAAATGCAAAATAAACGGTATTATTTATGCTCATAAAAAATCGAATTAAAAAAAAAAAGTTGTAAAGAAAATGAAAACAGGAGTAGTTCATGAAACATTGCAACCCTTTTGCCCTTCCTGTGTGGCAGGACTGTCGTTTCGTGACGTTTCCCCTGCTGCCTGGCCCCTAACGATTGTTTACAAGGATATGTTGATTCGTATTAATCTGGTTCTCATCGTTTCGGTGGATTGTGTTAAGAGTTACCCACCCTAGGTGGGAAAAAGCACAGGGCCGCTGACAGCTCGGCACTCGGCCGCGGACCTGGGCTTTTTACACTGTGCAGATGTGGTCTCCTGCTTTGTTTTTCTAAGTAATTATCATCATTAAGTCAAAGCATGTGCCAATCATCTGCCTTTGAGTTGGGCCCAGTTCAGGTCGAAAACCACCTTAATGCTTGAAGTGCGTCAAAACTCGACTCATTAGTCCTGGAAAAAAGGCAAGTGGTTGAGTTTGGTTTGCTGGCAGTTTTGAATTCTATGGTAGTCAGTTTTAAGGCTTTTCACCTCGTCATAACAAAAAGATTCAGGTTTAAAGTTTATGGAGAGGTCAATGACAAATAGAGGGATGAGTTTTTAAAATGGAAATCAAAATTCAAGTGCCAGGTTTGCAATCTTTGTATTCTTGTTGGTTACAGACTTTTATTTTATTTAGTTTTATTTTAGATTTAATGTCTCAAAATGTTTAAAGGTGTTATTATCAAGGCACATATTAAAATAAATAAATAAATAATTTTCATTGATTTTGAATATACTTAATTTTTAAGATAAAAGTTTCCAGATGTTTTTAATCATAAATGTCATGAATCTTGCTTGAATGTTATTTCACTCAAATTAATTTAGCTTTTTCATGAAAAGGTCAAAATGCATGGTATTCTTAAACAGCACAATTTTCCCATGACAGTAAAATGGCTTTCTGCCTGTTTGTTACACCACACTGACTTTGATTTACCAGACAAATGTTTTTAGAATCTTAAAAATATTTGTAAAAATAAAACATCAGCATTGAATGTTTTGTAAATAATTATACATTTGTTTTTGTTTTTCATTTGTTTTGTTTTGCCTTGTGTTTTATTATTATTTTTTTTATTTTTTATTTGCTTTTGTTTTGCTTTGTTTCTTCATTTTTGTTTTGTTTTTGTTTGATGTAGTGTTTTGTTTTCTGTGCATTGTTTGGCCAGTTACACAATGAAGATTTTTTTTTAAAAGCCCCACAAAAATAAAACAAAATTATTTTTTGAATTCAGAAAAAAACAAGCATTTTTAATGCATTATCGAGTCATTTAGTTGATTCAGTCCAACGTAATGTAATATTACACATGATATTCTTGCAGGAAGGATTTGTCTAGCTAAAATGATCAGACAATACGAAAACTGTTTCACACCATCGAGGAGACAAAGTCTAAAAACACAGACAGCGAAAGAGACAAAGAGACTGGAAAACGAAGACGAATGAAGTGCTCATGTCGATGAACTACCATTCGTTTTCACTTAGGACTCCCGTGAGCCGTGGTCAACCCTAAGCGCATGTGACGTCCGCGCCGAGTTATGCTGGATAAGGATTGATGCTCTCGGTGTAAAGTGTCTTAACCGCATGTGGCACGACTCGGGCATGTGCCATTAACCTCCAGCCCACTCGAATCTGAAGAAGAAAACAAGACGACTCCCAGACACCCATTTAAGGTGTGGTTTTTATTGTGCAAGAGGCATGATTTTGTTCTAAATCAAATCTGTATTGCTATGTTGCAATATAAAATCTGTTACAATAATATTTAGCTTCAAGTAACCTTATTTACAGTACATCAAATTCTGCCCAATGCACGAGCTGCTCGATTTTCTGCTCGACTCTGCGAGATCCGGGTTTGTTCCAGCTGCTCCGTCTTAGCCGTGTGAAGCCTGACATTTTTCTTGCTTTCAGTGGAAAGTACGTAATTAGTATTTGCCTGAGATTGGCAGGGCGGTCTCATGCGTTCTGACAGCGGGGGCACTCAGAAATGTCTGTTGGATGCCTAAGTATTTTTAATTAAACAGTTTGTTGGCACGCGGGGCCTCCTTTTCTCCTGGAGTTCAAAGAGTGTGGCTTGACCCATGTGTTAAGAGTTTGTATCAATTTTCTGCGGGGATGTTTGACTTGGCCCTTCGAAGCATGCAATGTGAAATTGTCTTGTTTAAAAGCGAATTTGTTTACCATTCGCTCTTTTCGGCACACATGTGGCCCGTGAGCTTTTGGTGTTTAGTTACTTTGGATTCTTAGTGTCCTGCCTTTTCTTTTTCTTGCAGTTTAGTCTTGAACGCACAAAACAAACGAATAGTGAAATGCACTGGATGTCAAGATTAACGTTCAATTCTGTGAAAGAACGTTGTCCATTTTTTGGGCGTTTTTATTTGGGAATACTATTAGATTGTACATTAGATAAACTGTTGCAGATGTCATGTATTTAAATTATTAAAAGAAGTTAAGCTAAAATCAAGCTGCTCTTTTGGAGAAAGTTGTTTACTATTAGCTTTGAGCAAAAAATAGCTTGAAGCTCTTTATGAAGACATTTATATAAAAAAAATAATCTTTCATTTAAGTAATAAAATGCATAATTATATTTTATATGATTTATGCTGTTTATTATAAATATTTTAATATACATTTTAATAAATAAAATGCATGATTATATCCATAATCACAGTTTATTATTAGTTTTTAATATATTAATGTAATCTAATAATATAAAATTAACATACTGTATAACACGTAATCCACACACACAAATTACGTAATTTTTGTAATTTATTTAAATAACAAAATGCATTATTATGATTTATGCTGTGTTTAATTATGCCGTTTATTTAAATTTAAATTGTATATATAATATAATAATAAAAATAACTAAACTTTTATATAATATGCATTTAATATATAGACACTGTATAATTTATGTAATTTAAAAAAATTAAATGCATGGTTATATCCAAGTTATTTAATTTGTTATACAATTTATATTTAATTGTACTGTTTATTATAATTATTGTAGTATAATTATAATACAATTTTATATACATTTACATATTGTAATGAAAAGTTTGATATAATTATTATAAATTATTATTTATCTGAAAAAAACAATTCTTGTGATTTCTTGATTCTTGATCTCAGCTGTGGTGACAGCATAAAAATTGAACATAAATTTGCACTAAATACAAGCAGTAAAATTAGAAAATATTCTGAAATGCTTTAACGTAACTCAAAATCAGTGGAAAACATTGTGACAAATTGTAACATTTACAAACAAACAATAAATAAATAATGCTGTGCAGGAGGTCAAATGAATGAAACGGTTTGTTTGAACTAGCTTCTAATGATCGAGTGAATCAATTCAGTAAAATAAGCTGATCTTATCACCTTTAAATATGACAAACACCTTTTAGGAGAGCTCAGTTACAAAGCTGTGTACACAATACAAAAAAAATGTATTTTCATTCATTCATTCATGTTTGAAATTCCTCAATCATATCAGCTTTCATGTTTCAGTAGAGATTGCATCGTACAAATAGTTTGGCCTTTGAGGATTTGCTTAGTAAACTGTCCTCTGAAATGCCGTAACATCGTATTCTATTATCGTATTTTCACACCTTTCACAAGTCTGAATATGTGATCTTGTGACGACTAACCTTCAGATGCATCTGAGCATCCATTCAGCGTATAAGGAGATATTAAACCTCTGAATAGCCGAGTCGTTCGACTTTGTACCAGACAGCTGGGAAGGCACAGAAATGTGGATGTTATAATGATCCCGATTGTTATTTTTTTCTGCGTCCAATTTGAGAGCAGAGAGGGTGTTTCTGCTGTATACGCGGTTGCGCTCTGCGATAGCAGGGAACATCTGTTTTGCGCTTGTTGTTCCTCTTGGCTGCTTCTCAATTGGATTTCCTCAAGCAGGTCCAAGAGCTGTCACCTCTGCCAGGCTCTGTTAGCTATCACCACCGGACCCTATATTAAGAAGGGCTTTCAGGGCTAAGTTAATAACTCTCCCCGCCTCCCCTGACTGCCTCCGCCGCTCTCTGCCTCTTCTGTTGGCTGCCGGGTGGCCTGTGGGTATCCCTCTCGCTTTCTCGTTTTCAGCTCCTCCCTGCCTCAAGAGGGCCTTATGTACTCTCATTCTGCCCCTGTGTTTCTCTCTCCACTTCACTCACATTTTGAAGAAAGGTGCGGTCACGTTAGCGAAATTTCGGCATCGTTTTGGAGGCAGAAAGGTCTGTTGTCTGTTATCAGTAGTGTAATGATGTATGACTTTCAAACCAAGCAGCTGTGGTGAATCTTTGTGACCAACTCGAACTTGTTGCGAAATCATGTGTGTTCAAAATCATTTGCGAAATTCTTCACTGACCCTTCGCAAAAACCCGCCCCCTTCGTTACTGTTGCATCATGTTCTCGTGCAGTGAGAAATACATTGCGGAGCAAAGAGGAAACTGACAACGTGCCGACAGACAAGACAAAGCAGGTTACTATAGATATGAAACAAAGTCTTCGCTTTTGAATTTTGTCGTTTTGTACGAAATTCAAACAGTATATATATTAACTGAGAAAAATGGCTTTAAAGTTTTTTTTATTTGTCCAGCCAAATTAATTATAGCTAGGACACTGGAAATTTGGCAATTCGATGTTTTAGTAATGAAATTGATCTACATTAAAAAATTGTGAGCTCAAACTTGATTTTTACCCCTATTTTGAAGTTACTGTACTCTGGCTTTGCATTGTCTGCAAAACGTGAGAAGTCACACCAAGGCAAAAGACAATAACTTCCACATTATCAATATTTGGTTGCTGTTCACCATTGACAAAATCGTTACAGTAACACCTGTATACAATCTAGTGATCATGGGCTATCTCATATAGAAATGTGACTTTATTAATTGTTTTTTTGACCGTAACAAGTGGACTAAAAGTTAAACGTGAGTGGATACCGTTTTGCAACCAATTTATTTGCTATGCTCAGTAATGTTTTTTTTTTTTTAATTGTTTATTTATTGTAGAACAAAGCCAGCATACATGGCTTACAATAACTATATACAAGCCATGGTTTGCATTAAAGGAAAGAAGGAAAAAAAAACACTCTAGGGGTGACAAGCCACATTTATACACACCTATGCTCAGTAATGTTAAAGAATGCTAGACATTGCGTAACTGCTTTTATACTGACTTGAATGGAAATAATCAAACCTAAAAGAACGACTTATGGATTGATGTGAACACCAGCAAGCAGGAATAATGCTCAGAATGCTTGTGGATTAAACATCTCCGGCGACGTTTGTGGCCATGGATTGATTTTTTCGGGTTACAAGGTAGGATATGGATTTAATTGCGAACTGATACTGATTTTATGGTGCTACGGCATTCTAGTCCACACGCGTCCAACTAGAAGCGACAGCCTGGTGAACGAGCAGCATTATAAAAAGGAAATAATAATAATAAAAAAACATCTTTAAAGGTTATTCACGATTATGTATTGCTGCCAAGGTATTTAGTCTTTACAGTGCTTTGTTATATGGAGCTGTTTGGTAGATCGCAATCTATCTAATTCGTTTGTCTAATAAAGTGCTTCAGTGACAGATCAGATTTATGAAAGTATACAAGTTACACTGTAATTAAAACGCGGCAGTCTTTAATGGTCAGTAAAACAAAGGGAGAACACCTTATAACTTATAATGCCATAACTCATTTTGAGCGTTGCAAACAAAGTGAAGGAACGGCAACTGGTGTTACAGTATACGGTGTTCTGCCTTGGTTTCTCCGGGGCTTTTTGAAGTTACAGTTAAGACGACCCATTATTTTCTCAGAAAAAAAAACGAAATTGACTCAAGATACTTATGCACATGATAAAGGATGTCTTGAATGTCCCAAAAATATCAATAACTCATTTTCGACCAAAATCGAAGTTACGGTCTTTTGCCTTTGCATGACAGTGTATATATATATATATATATATATATGTATACTATATATATATATATATATATATATATATAGTTTTTTTGTTGTTGTTTTTTTAAACTAGTTGGTAAGGCAACATTTCTCAATTTCATGTGTTTTAGCTTGATGTAAGCTAAAATTAAAACTGAAATAAAAAAGAATGTGAACTACTGTATATACAAATATTAATACTAACAGTTTAAATAATACTACTTTAATTATACTATAATGAAATGGAAAATACAAAAAATAAAATATTAATAAAAATTATAATAGTATCTAAATAAAAAAAGAAATAAAAATAATAAAATAAAAAAGAAATAAAAATATAGAATATAAAAAAAATAAATAATAAATATTAAAAAAACCTAATAAAAATTCCAGAAACACAACAAAATTACAACTACTTCAATTATATTAAAATGAAAATGGAAAATTCAAAAAGATAAAATTAATAAATAACAACAAAAAATTAATTTATAGTAGTATCTAAATAAAAAAGAAATAAAAGAATAAAAACTAAATACAAATATTAAATAAAAAAACCCTAATAAAAATGCCAGAGACACAACAAAATTAATACTACTTTAATTATACTAAAATGGGAAAAATAAATAAATATATAAAATATTATAATTTTAATAAAAAATTATTGTAGTATCTAAATTAAAAAAAAAAAATAAAAAGAATGAAAACTATATACAATTTTTTTTGTTTTAAAAAACCTAATAAAAATTCCAGAAACACAACAAAATTACTACTACTTTAACTATACTAAAATGATCATGGAAAATACAAATAATAATAATAATAATAAAAAAAATCTGATAAAAATAAACGGGTAAAATTTTAGTAGTATCTCATTGCTACTTAATATTTAGTCGTGTTGCGTTTTTTTTTCTCGCTTTACCGATTTACTGTGACTTTAGTACGGACATACACTAGCAAACAATATCATTTTATTTGACCTTTTCTCGCTTCACTTTTTTTTCTGATCCCGCTTGCCCCGTCTTGCCTTGTTCCAGGATTTTCAGAGCTGACTGGCAGAGCGTTAGTTTTCTTTACTTCACCAGTGAGTCAGACCACCCTGTGCAGGCGTATGAAATCATTTTGGCAGTGTGTTGATAGATCGGATAAAATTATTTTGTCATCGACGGCTATAATAGTAAAGGGCAAGTGTTACAAATTCTATCCCGCTATTTAATATGTCAAAAAGTCCATTGGTGAAATCAAATCCAGAATGAGTTCACATTGTTTTTATTTGGCGGTGTACCTTTAATAGCCGTCTCCAGGGTGGAAATTACAAATCAGAAACAGATAGCTGATTACACATCACGCTTCATTTCCAAAACACCAGACGACAACTTTAGAAACCTCAATGTTAATCCGAACTCTCAAATCTAATCTAGACTTTCGGAGGGCTGACATTACAAAGTCTACATCGCTTTCGACCTTTCGTTCACGTTCTCCTGAAGCTCGGTGTTTCACAGCTGGGCCTGGTTTTGAAGCCTCTCTGACATTCCCACTACGTCTCCGAATTTGATCCGGTTTGGAGGTTCTGCAGTATATCAGCGTCAAGACCCAAAGCTGACATTTGGCCCTTTTTTAAAAGACGGCTGGCACTTAAAGTAAACGTTGTGTATACAACTTAATTAAACTGTTTTTCTGGAGGGCGTCAGAGACATTAGCAGGTCTCTTAAAAGAGCGTGAAAAGCGTCTTTTTCTCTCGCGCTCTGATTTCTTTTCTTCCAGAGCTTTTCTGTCTCGTGTTTCTGTAATTATTGCCACATGCGGGAGGTTCTGCTTGACACAAACAGAGAAAGCCTGGCTCTCGTGAGCCGACCCAGATTGATACATCAACTTTAGTTTGACAAGACCAGACGTTTCTTTGGGTTTGCTGTGCGTAATCCTAGCAAGATTAAAGTCAGAATGGGTGTCCAGAACATTTGATATTCCATTAGCTACAGAAGAGTCGCTCTTTATTTGTTGAAGCACCACATTAATGACACATATTTGCTGACCTTGGACTAAAATGTTATCATCTGCTGTCACAATTATGAGCGTCGTCAGGTTTTACTTTTCGTATCTAAAATATCTGTAGTTTAGGGACCAGTTCTCTCTATTAACTAACTATTAACTGCGACTTTTGCTTCAGTAAACTCTTAATTTGCTGCTTATTAATATTTAGTTGTTAAGTTTAGGTGTGAGGATTAAAGGATCTAAAATATGCTCATGCAGAATAAGGCATTAATATGTGCTTTACCAATAAATAAACAGTACTCATACTAATAAACAGCCAAAATGCTAGATATGCATGCAAATAAGCAACTAGTTAACAGTGAGAGTAGCTCACTAAACTAGTGTTATAAATGTGTGTTTGTGTGTGTGTGTGTGTGTGTGTGTGTGTGTGTATTATAGTCATTAAGAATATAAATAAATTAAATAAATAATTGTATCAATATTTATTTGAACATGGAAATAATTACAAATAATTATTTTATGATAAAGTAATTTGCTTTTCGTATATATATATATATATATATATATATATATACTGCTCAAAAAAATTAAAGGAACACTTTGAAAACACATCAGATCTCAATGGGGAAAAATATAATGCTGGATATCTATACTGATATGGACTGGGTAATGTGTTAGGAATGAAAGGATGCCACATCGTTTGATGGAAATTAAAATTATCAACCTACAGAGGGCTGAATTCAAAGACACCCCGAAAATCAAAGTTAGTCCA
>JAFVLL020025596.1:0-16748 GCA_021397915.2 Tor tambroides | reverse complement strand
CAGAGAAAAATAGAAGCTTCTATCCCTCATTTACACATGGCAGAACCATTTCAGTGCTACTGCAATTCCTTTTTCCTTTAATTTGATTTCCTAATAGAACAAGGTTTAAGTGGTATACCAACACCAAGATGAATTCATCATGCAGATTTTATAATATTGCACCATATTAAATATGCAGTGTGTTTAAAGAGTAGTTGAAAAGGGATTTTGACAAATAGTTGATTGCTAGTACATGAAGTTACGTGAGTACCTTACATTTTATACAAAATATATTTTGCGAACAAAGTCAATGCAGAATCAGTTAATTTGTATCTGTGAGAGTAGTGGTTCCTGAATGAATTTTGTTCCTAAATGAGTCATTGTCCCAAATGCATCTGTTCGAGCGAATGTGTGACTGAATAATTCCATGTTTTTTTTTTAATGAAATCTATTATGTTTATGATTAAGTGAAAAAAAAAAAGATGTGCACATGTAATGGGCAAAAAAACCTTAATGATTCAGTGATTCACATATAGACAGTCACTTGTTTCATTCCTGAATGAATCTGTGTTTTGCATGAATCAGATGAGTGAATGATTCCAGAGCTCACTCATGAAGACTTTTTCGTTCCTAAATTAAATTTTTTTTAACAAATCCGTTTAGTGAATATTTCATGATTCATATATGTAAACAGTCACTTGTTTCATTTCTGAATGAATCATTGGTCTGAATGCAGCTTTACGAGTGAATAATTGTAAGTGTTTTGAATGTATTGGTTCAGTGAATGATTCCATGACTCACTCATAACGACTTTTGTTCCTGAAATAAATGTGTTTTTTTTATCTATTGTGTGAATGTTTCAGTGATTCACATATAGACTGTCACTTGTTAAATTCCTGAATGAATCTGTTTTGAACACATCAGTTGAGTGAATGATTTCATAACTCACTCGTTTTGTTCCTTAAAAAAGTTTTTCAACAAATCCGTTGAGTGAATGATTCACAATTCACATATGTAGACTGTCACATGTTTTGTTCCTGAATGAATCATCGTTTTTAACAAATCAGTCGAGTGAATGTATCAGTGACTCATTCTTCAAGACTCTTAAGGTCACTTCTCACAACTTATAGTAACAAAATAATTATTGAAACACCTCAGTGGTGTTGGATTGTATCAGCATTCTTGGAAACAACTGGTTGTATAATTAATTATTGATTAGACAATGATGGTTTCTTTAGCTCAGCTGGAAAACTTCTAATATAAAATGAATGCTTTATATTCAGTTTTTTGTTGTTGTTTTTTGGAGTCTGCCAGCCTGTGGTCACTATGAACTGTCGTTGTATTAAAAAAATTTTGTTAAGATTTTTTAAAAAGTATTTTTTTTTGACTATGCAGCATAGAAATTTGGAACAACATGAATAAATAATGTCAGAATTTTCATTTTACGTGAACTTTCTCTTTAACGTGTCACATTTTCATGCCAATAGGTCTGTCTCCTCCTCCTCAGATCTGTCTTTTTTTCTGTCTTCAATCCATCTTCATCTCTCTACAGATCTGCTTTAATTTCGTCTCGTTTTCTGTTGCTCCATCAGTCTCTTTGTCACTCTTCCCTTTCTCATCCTGTCACATTTGTTCCATTCTCAGGTTCCCTCTTTATTTTCTCGTCTCCCTGGCGCACGCATCCTCTCCATCTCTGTCTCTCTTTTTGTCCTCTTTTTTTCTCCTCCGTCACCTTCACTGCTCCCTTTCACAATCTTTTTGTGACTTGCTGATGTATTTTTCCCACTTATTCAGATTTAACATTCCACTCTTCCCTCACCCCGTCATTTTTTTTTTACTCCTGGCAGTGTTCTGTTGCAGAGGTAGTCAGCGTGTGCTGCGTTTAAAGATGAAGACACACAGCACATTCGCTCTCACCCTGACACATTTCTGAACATCAACTCACACCACACAGCTCACCCTGTTCCTAGATGAGAACAGTGAATCGATAAGAAAACCAATCAACTGCTTGGTTACAGACAGGGCTGGACGTTTTTATTAATGGATATAATGCATGGTCAATAGAGAGAGTAATCAAAAGAGATGTTTTGTGAGAATCATCCTTTCTGAATCAGTGAAACCCAGGAAAATTCAATTTTTAATAAAATAACTGCTTCTAATTTAACTTGTCACTGGTCCAAAAAAGCTGGTTCATTACTGTTCTGCTAAACCAGGTTTGTAATTATATTTGTAAAGCTTGCTATTTGAGCCATTTTATTAAGGCTTTTATGATTACGAAGTTATTTCTATAAATCCTCTTGACTTTCTCCTGAATTTTCTGAAACTCATGAAGACACTCATGAATTGATAATTCCCCTTCTGGGGAAAAAAGTTTAAACCAGCTTAACAAGGTTAACAAGAAGGATTTTGTGAGCAAAGAGTAAACCAGCTTAATACCAGCCTGGCCAGGCTAGAAGACCAGCTAACTTAGACTTGCTAAAATCAGCAAATAACCTTAGGCTGGTTTAAACTGTTCTTTTTAGCATTTTTTTAAAAACCACAATGCTCTGAGAAAGCTTTCCAGCTCACATTGTTATTGCAGTGATTTAATACATTAGTTAATAAATAAATAAATAAAATAATGGCTATTTTTACACTGAGCTGAATGCAATCCAGTCCTTTTAAGGCCAATATTTGTACAGAGAAAGTACAGGACATAATGATCCAACATGAGCTGCTGCAGTTTAAAAAAAAGAAAAGAAAGAAAGAAAGAAAATCGGTCTGGTTGTAATCAGAAACCCAATTTGGAGCAAAGTTCTCAGAGTAAGGTTTGTGCTCCATTCAGAATTGAACTGATGATTTTTGCTTTTTAAATTTCAGTTCAGTTCCTGAATTTGAACTGAGGTAGAGAGCAGAGTGCAGAATTGCAAAGTTTGAATTTTAATTTAAGGTAGCATTAAAATGAACCAAATTTCAAAGCAATTCGTGTAACTGCAATATGTCCAAGTAAGGTTTGTAAAGACAAGGGAAGTCTGTATTGAGTATGACTTGTAAATACTGTAAATATGTTGTCAGTTGAATTCAAATCACATTGGTTGGAACAAGATGATGACATACCTTTTCTACAGCACAATTTTAGCTGCTTCTACCAGATGATGAATAAACAGTGCACATCCATGTGTGTTTTTATTGTTTTTATTCAATCTGTGAAGGTCCTGTAAACTATATATTCTGTTGTATTATGCAACAGTATCATATGCAACACTGCTAGATTTATTGTAAATGAAAAAAGTATAATTCATTTCATCATATTGGCTGTCAGCACTGACAATGCATCCATTGTGTCTGCCATGTTTTCCCACTGACACGCCCCAAAATCTGAAAAATCTGGGCTCAACCTGACAAAGCCTCATTTGAATGTTTAGTTCAAAAAGTTTTGAAGTTTGAAGGTTTTATAGTCCTTATAGACTATAACCGATGATAGGTAGATAGATACACATCATTCCCGCCCCCTTTTCCAGAAAAGGACTGTGCCTTTACTGCTCGAACTCAAATGCTCTGCCAAAAAACAAAACTGTTTGGTTTTGATTATCGTGCCTATTGCACTGAAATCATGTGTTTTAAAGCCATATCAGTTTAAACTTCTGATATACTGTTTTCTGAGCACACACATCCGAAGCAAGTGCACAGACTGCGGCTGTCATATAAACACACATAAGTTACAAAAACACAGTCGTTATATTTGTGAAGATAAACAGCTGGGAAAGACATTGCATGTTTATATTAGATCTGTGTATTAAGTGACAGCAGCATAACGTACAATACCTACTGCTGTTCACGCTGTTAATATGAGCCAAACAATAAAACGAAAGCAGAAAATCACTCACTGCTCTGGACTGAATAATGTCTATAGCTTTAATAAGAAGACATTTCTTACTTGAATGCTGCTTTTAAATGCTCTAGCATGAAGATAAACATTGCGGATTGTGTGTAGCTCACTCAGGCCAGGGTCTCTGCTAATACGGCAGTGTCCGTCAATAGTTGTGGGTGAGGCTTGTAAAATGTGATGTTACATTTTACAGATTCTGCAAACGGCTGGTACTGAAACACTACTTATGATTTATGGGAATTAAAAAAGGAGCGTGTGGATTTTTATCATTATAGGTGGTTGTGTACACACTGCCAACACATTTATGTTCAAACAACATGTAAAGGTGTATTTTGCATATAGGTGCCCTTTAAATTGGTGAAATTATGAGATCTGTATTCACACTATATGAACATCCCTGAAGTAATAAAAAACAATTTCATTTCAAATGTTCATTAACCTAATTAGCAGTTCTGTCACAACCTCCTAATGATTTAGTGGTGGGGCGCTACACTGGTGTTCAGCTTGCAAACAGTTGATCTGTCGTAATTTTAATGCTCGTAATAACAGTATAAACACGCAAATTCGTCTGGGCTCAATAATCAAACTTAATTATCCAATTCCATCATTGTGCAAGAAAGCCGACACCTCCCACCCAGCACACGTTTCTGGGGGAACGCTCCTTCAATCAGCTGTCAGGTGTGAGAAAAGAAATGTATCAAACCCAAACAGTGTTTGAAAGAACATAAATCAAACAGGCTGTGCAATAAGGTGGAACCGTCTCGGCTCAGGAGCTGTTGCTGGGTGTCAGTTTATGTCCAATAGAAGCGAGACTGCCTGGTGACATGTTGGGTTTATGCGGAGCTGGCTGGTGAGTCTTCTCTGAAAGATTTTGGCTATATCAGTAGTGACTGACCAGGATTCATTGTTCTGTCAGCATTCACGCACTTCTACTGCTGGCAGTACCTGTGGATACTCTGCTGCGTTGCTTTTACCGGCTGTCTGTCGTTCGACATGGTCACAGCCTCGAATGGCTTAGTATCCAAAAGACTCACACCAGAGTGTCTGATTGTGTATGCATTAAAACAGCTTGCAGGCAGCTGAGAGATACTGGACAGCCAGCATGGGAAATCCAGACAGGAGAATCTGATTAAGTTGTCTGGGTATCTGGAGACACCACCACATACGCACCTCTACACAAACATTTGCATGCGTATGCTGACCGCTACATGACCTGCATTCTTGCGGGTGTCAAGATTTGACTCGAAAGTCCATCCCGGAAAGTTTTATATGTTTTCAGCTTATAAATAAGACACTGGGAGCCAAAGCAGAGAGACAGAATTTAAGCTGGTGCAATTTTGTTAAATTATATGTTTTTAAAAAAATTCTTGGGGATGTATTACGGGATGTCCTATTGATGGCTATATATATTTTTTTTACAGGCATAGTGTATTTAATTAAGTGATATAATGTTAATTTAATGTTAGTTTACTTGAACTACAATGTCTGCTTTTTATCTTTTTACCTACTGATAACCACCATAAAAATCAAGTGGCACAACAGAAAGCCACTTGATGAATCAGAGTTCATCATAAGTGGCCTGTCCATCAATTATGGCCAACATTCATATATAGATGTGCACAGGGTCAAACAAACACGAAGACAAAACACTAGAGAGGGTAATGACGCTAAAAATGACACTAAAATAACATAATAAACATTAAATAAATAACAGAAAATGTAAGACAAAACACTGTAGTGTGCATTATTGATAAATATGAGAAGAAAAATTGATTTATATAAAATATCATATGTGATGTTTTGCAGATACTGTTCTTTTTTACTTTGTAGTAACACATTGCATTAAACATGACATTTTGAAGTAGAAAGACTGAAATAGTATTGTCTTGTAAAACATAATCCAAGAATATTTATTTGAAACTTAAAAAAAAAAAAAAAAGATTTTTTTTTTTTTTAGCATTTAAGGGTGAAATTCCTATCGTACATGGCTGCCAACAAAATGGGACAGTGAATAAGCACACATTTTTTTAAGTGTTAACTCATGATTAATATAATTAAAATTTAATTTATTTTCTAACTTTATACATATTTTCCTTTTTTTCTTACATTTTTATTTAAAATGCTTAAAATTAAATTGGTGGGTTTTGATGTGGGCTGATATTAAAAAAATGATTTTGAACATGGTTTATGATTGAACATGATTTATTTGTTCAACAAAATAAATGCATGTTAAAATTTTATGTGATGTGCGTGTTTTCTAACTACAGTTCTCCCTGGTAGAGGGGTTGCTTTCTGTACTTGACATTAATTTATGTGGTTTATGGGTGACTTGTACTTTCCAAATCAATAGAAAAATTTGTGCCAGACAAATGTGTGGAAATTCTATCAAAGTTTATTAATGTTAAAGCGTGTTACAGATGTTAAAGCAAAAGACGTTACAACCACTCCTACCGATAAATCTCCTACTGATAAATTACAATTCTGCAGCATTATTCCGCTATGTTTTTTGATCAGGATCTCCTAGGCAACATTCAGGATGAGTATAATTGAACTCAAATCTGAACTGGCAGTTAAATATTCATTCATTACTGACACAGTATGACACAGTGCATAAATACAAGCTTCAAAAGATGCAGGGTTGTGCAATGCTGTGAACGTAAAAAAACAACAAAAAAACACACACACACAGTCTGCCACTGACAACCTCCTTCCCGCATTCCCCTGTTCAAAGCATAAAAAAGTTGAAAACAGGCTGTGTTAGTGGAAGATGGCTGGGTTGTTCACTCTCATGGATCTCCCGGGTCGTTTATGACAGTTCTTTGTTGGGCCCAGATGGCGGTTCTCTGGCATCTTCTGTTCTCTGGGTTGAAACCACACAGTCTTTTTCTTGTGTTAGCATGCAGCATGACATGAGTACAGCTCAACTTCATTTATTTTTTTCAGCTGTTTTTGCTTGCCCTGAATCAAACTAATAAATGTGTGTGTTTTCATTATGCAGCGATGGGATTTGCTGAATGAGAAAATATGAGATGAACTCAACTGAGCATGTTGCATACATGCTGACTACACACTACTGCTAAAATGATTTCAGATCTTGTTGATGAGTTTCACGCATCCTATTTTTTTCTTATTAAATTTTATGTTTATTTATTTTTATGAAGGTTGCCAGTAATAAACAGAATGGCAGATAGAGATAGAGATAAGGTGAAGTGAAGTGGAGAATTTGCTACACTTGATTGGTGCTCCTACAAAGTAAATAATAATTCAAGTAATAAATAAGCTGAATAAGAAGTGATAAGAAAAGCAAGACCTCTGTAACTACTCATAGATATAAGTAAGCAGGGTCCAAAAGTAAAATTGACAAATACCAATGGTAGGTGGATTGAGAAAATGTGCTATCTATAAATATATCTTCCCTGCCGTTTGTTGTTTCATGAAGAAATATATGTTCATTTTGGTGGTTTAATGATAAGAATGTCTCGTCACCTTGAGGACTGGAGTTTAAATAAAATAAATAAATAAATAAATAAATTTAGCTTTATATTTACAGTACTTGACAAGTTCCATTTTTTTTTTTACCTCCCATTTGATACTTTGATGAGCGTTAATTCTGGTGAAAACACCACACATCTGTTCTGAGGTGAGTAAAGGAATGTGTTTATCAACTCTATAATATTATAATGTGTTGCGCTCATGCTCAGGCTTGTTGTAAAATATTCAGATTTCTTGGAAATGTATAAAACACTGAAGAATAGGTGATGTTTAGGTTCAGATTTAGGTCTTGTTTGACTCGTTATTGACAAGACAAGTGATTCTTTTCACTCTTCCCGCATTAGCATTCCACAGCTATAGTGGGAATACCAGGCTGTTTATTTCCATATGATCCTGCTTATGAAATGACCAACTTATGACAATCCTTTCCGATGACTTTCCTTGAGTCAAACAAGTCGAATCTGTTCAGCACACTATAGGGACCAGCTTTCACCAGGAAAACGTTCTGATAAATGCCTATTCAGTTTTCTTATTTTTCTGAATTCCAACTGTAGGGTATTTGAAGTCTTCAGCATAGCAAATGTCTCTCCAGTGTCTTTCACTGGAGACATTTTTGCTCTTGAATATAAATTTAAAGAAACATTTCTACCATTCTGACAGACTTTAGGTACACAAGTACTACTACTGCTGGAAATTCATGTTCTGGTTGTGAAAACAAATCTTTACAATGTGGGAAGATTTGGACATGTGCATCACCACAGTGGCCTGACAGCAACCACCGGCTTTGTTGACAGATTCTGAATGTGGTTAGCACATATTTTCTGCTTTACAAGAGGGAAAAAACTATTTTATAACTAAGCATATTAATATGTGATTCTTTTGTGCACTTTGAATTATTGCATAAGACTTCGACAATATAAATGAATGTGTATGAAAGTTCAAAGCTTATTCAGGGACTTTATGTCTGCACCTTCACCTCTTCCTCAAGCCATCTAACAAAACCTTGGCGCAAGTACATTTGTTCCTTATTATTTTAAGTCGTTTATTGGCTGGCCTGAGGCTACGCCAATGCACGAACAAGCTCTCTAATGGGACCCGACTGTGAAAAAAACAGTGAGACTGAGAAAGAGAGGGCAAGACAGACACAGAGAGAGGAGAAGGGGGTGGACGAATGGGCTATATAAATCTGAAGCCGAGTCTAGGAGAGAGTTCTCTGTTTTTTTATTAACATCGATTGCTTCAGGCTTAGCAAGTTTGTGTTTGTGTGCTTCCACATTTACAGCTCTATATAAAGTGTAGATTTCTTTCCAAACAGAGCTGAGACATTCACATTCATACTCTTTGTCATGTGTGTTTTAATGTGGGAAGACTTATGGCCACTGCAGGCACAGCTTGAGAGGTACTAAAAATGTTAATTACTGCCTCATCATGTTGTGAGGCAAACAGTGACTCATATTTGTGCATGTTTATGCTGTATTTGTTTAGAGTCTGAATAAGTTTACATACCCTTTTTAATATAAGTTTACATATCCCTTGCATAATCTGCAAGATGTTTAGCAAAAAAAAAAAAAAGATTATAAAATTATATATTTTTATTATTGATTCTGCCCTGAAAGAGCTCCATAGCGCATATTTGCATATATTTCAGGCAAAAACTATTTTTTAATTTACACAATTTATTTTATTTAAAAGATTGCAAACCCTTGGTAATTAACGTCTTGTGTTGTATGGAATTAGATTTGTGCCAATAAAAACTTAATGAAACATTTCCAGAAACAAACAAAAATATAAAAATTAACATTTCATTTCATTCAATTCCAGTTTTTTGGTATTTAGTTAACTGTTTTCATTCATTTTCATAATATATATTTTTGTTTGTTTCTGGAAAAGTTTTGTTCATTTTTATTGGCACAAATCCAATTCCATAGTGTTGCTTGACCTTTTGCAACCTTCTGTGATAATTGTGTATCCAGATTATCTAGAGTTGCAAATTTGGATATTAACATCAATGAGCTACTATTCAGAACAACTCAAATTATAATATTATATATCTTATAAACTTATGCAAGGGGTATGTAAACGTATTACCAGAATGTAATTTGTAAAATGACTAAGTTACAGAACTGCATGAACACGGAGCTTAAGATGAAAGCCCAATTATCAGCAAGAGTATATAACGAAGGCTGGTTTTCTAGTCATATATTAATTCTATCCTTATTCTAAATGACACAGTCAAGTATAATGTTGCTCTGAGAATCCTTTAGTCCCGAAATAGGCCTAATCTGCATCCAAGCCACTTTCTTAACACACAGAGAAAGTGTATGCTTTTTTCAGCCTGTCTGACTCTCAACTGAGCTCCTTAATCTTGGACTCCCTCTTTCCCTCCTCTAGCAAAGTCTTCGTCCGATATCTATAGTGAGTAATGAAGTAATTTGAGCCCTAACGCACTGCCAGCTTCCTTTAATTCAGGCTGTTTCAAGAGACGCAATTTACCACATCTCAGCCGATTGTCCTTAGCGAGGCAGCGAGGGCCTTTTACAGGGCTGCTGCTGAATGTTGCTGTCACCCTGATTTGTGGTTTTGCTTTCCGCTCCGAATTACACTGGTAGAATTAGTGCAGGTTTGGCAGTTCCCCATCTGCAGTGTGACTATAAACAGAAGCTAACAGGGAACAACAAGAGCTTGGCTACAGAATTTGTATTTTTTGTGCACATGCAGTCAGGATAGGAGCTCTGCTCTTATAAATACAACTGATTTCTCATGAGCCAGATGGAGTCTGCTATATTCTTCTTATTTGTATAGAGTGTTCTCATTAGTATGGAGCTTCGGTGATCACCAAAACTAAAGACGCAGAACAAGTAGGATTCTAAGAGATACGTGAGACTGCTTGAAAATTAGATGACAAAAAAATATCAGCTAGCTTAAAAATGTGGGTTAGACTTTACAATACGTTTCAGGTCCGTGAAATAAAGTTAACAGATAAAACTTCTGATTAATAATGTATTAGTAATAATACAATTAGTAATAATAATGTATGACTAATAATGTATTAGTAAAAGTTGAAATTAACATTTACTAATATTAATAAATGCTTTAGAAGCATGCAAATTGGTATTTGTCACGGTGCACACACGAGGGAGGACACAGGAACACGCTGACGAGGACGTAACTCAAATAATAGTCTTTAATCGAGACATCAGGGCAAGACAAGGCAAGGCAGACACAGGAACACTGGGGAGTAACAAGTAGACCAGACGACATGAAACTGAACAGGCATCAACTTAAATACACAGGCTAATCAGACAGACACAGCTGAACAGAATAAACTAATGATCACATGAAACAAGGACAGGAAACAAACCAAATAAGGAAACAAGAGGCGGGAACACATGACACACGACAGAACCCTGACAGTATTTCATAAATAAAAATATTATTCTACGAATTTTATAAATAATACTTATAATATTAATAATACAAACATGTTGTTTATAATGTGCAATTTATAAACAATTTATATTGAATAGTTTGCCATATATAATATATATATTGTCATTAAAAAGTTTGGAGGTTTTATTTATTTATTACAGTTTTTTGAAGAAAATACTTTTGTTTAGCAAGAACGCATTAAATTGATCAAAATTGATAGTAAAGGCATTTATAATGTTACAAAACGTGTCTATATAAAATAAAGGCCATTTAAAGCTTTCTATTGATTGAAGAATCCTGAACAAAATTTATCTTAGACCGTTTTCATGAAATTATTAAGCAGCACAACTGTTTTCAGCATTAATAATAATAGAAATGAGCACCAAATCAGCTTATTAGAATGAGTTCTGAAATATCATAAGACACTTGAGACTGCTGAAAAATTTTGCCACTTTACTAGAATAAATGATATTCTAAAATATAAGAAATTGGAAAAAAAAAAATATATATATATATATATATATATATATATATATATATATATATATATATAGCCCTGGTTTTATGGAGGTGCAACCAAGAGAAGGGGGTTAGCTGTGCACTGTCTGTCTGCCAAACGAAGAACGAATAAATGACGAAGAGAATTAGTTAATAAGTATCATGGTGAGTAACAGGCTGAGGCACCATGGGTTTCATTTTGAAACAGTGGCATCTAATCAGCATAAAGTGCAATTGTTATTATCACCAAAATTACATGTCCTGGCTGTTTAGTGTCATGCTAGACTGCCTCAATACTCCACCTTTTTAAGACTTTTTTCAAATGCCAAATGTCTCTCAAGAAGTCCTGGTAGCATAATGTTTTTTTTTAGCTTCCGCTTGAATGAATATCTCCAGCATTTCTCTTCTGTCATGCTTCTAGTCATTCACAATCAACCACTGTCAGTCTCCACAGATTACAGATCTCCTGCTTGTAGAACTACATCCTACCAACAGCCCATCTGGCAGCTGCTGCAGAGGAAAAGGGAGCAGGTGAAGCTGGCACCCTGCCTGTCTGCACAAGCTCTCTCCAACCTCTATGCACCTGAAAGAAACTCCATCTAAAGCTTGAGGTTTATAAATAGAGTTCAGCTCACCCTCAGCATTTCATTGCTGCAATGTCCATTTATCAAGTTACAGTTTTGATCAAATCTGTAGGTAAGAAAAATCAGAAATGAGATCTATTTAATGTCTCATTGTTCCTCCTAAACACTGTAGTAATCACTCTTAAAACAATGGTTCTTTACTGTTTTTTTAAGTGTAGAAGAGCAAATTGAGTGTTTTTTTGTTTTGTTTTTTAAGTGAATTCTTGCTTTTTTTCTTCTGACTAAAAAGGTAAAAGGTAATCTAATCTAGAGTTTCAGATGAGATCTAAACAATGTCTCAATCTTTGTTCAGACTTGCCCTGATTTCAACAAAATCTTCCAAAACTATACTACCTTTGTCCCAGTTAATCGGGAACATTCTCAGAACTTTGGGTAATGTATTGGCAAGTTTCTCTCAAAATTATAAACAAACATTTGTTTATTCCCATCATGTATTAGAACATTCATTCAAAGTTATCTGGAACATATTTTGTTAGCTGGGATAGTCTTATATGCCAACACTAGTCTTATTTGTGTCTATTTCTATTTTAATTTTAGGAGAAAAATCTAAGACAAAGTTGAAACAATGATTAAAAGAGACTTGTGCTATGAAAGCATCATTTGAGCAATTAAATTTTCATTAAACATGGATGTGCTTTAAAACGGCTTTGATAATGAGAGCTTGGCAACATTATTTGCCATATTAACTTTTTATTGGCTAGGCAGGAGCTGATGAGTCTGCATTTTGATTCTGGAACAAGTGCTAGTGCATTAAACTCACACTCATCAGGATGTGTGAGTTGTGTTATAAGCTTATACTTGATTATTCAGTCGGATTTTTTGAAAAGGTGATGATACGTTAAACTCTCGCCCACCATGGTTCTGATATAAAGAGTTGCGCTTAGTTGTGAAAATGAGCGCAGTACTGTTTGTGCTCGGATAGCGAGGTTGGATGGGTCACGGTCTGCTGAAAGCATTAGCAGAACGAGGACAACTAAAGAGAGGGATGGACAAGTTAATGACAGAACAACAGCTCACATTTTTTATCCAGCAACACTGAGGATTCCTTAAATGGATCCAGTGGAGGCCATTGTATGTACATTTTATTTCTCCGTCCCCAAATGCATTAGCTCTATGCTTTGTAAACCACAGATCCTGATAAAGGCCCATTAAAAGTTCAATGCTTTTATTAGGTTAAAATATTAATATTAAAAATTCAAATTGTCTTTTACACATAAACAGGTTCACAGAGAGTGGCATTAATGGATATAAACATATGAAAATGTTTCTGTCATGTGTGCATTTGATGCTCAAAGTGTATAATTGAGGTCACGCTTGGCATTTGTTTTTATTTTATTTTGTTAGATTTTCAGTTATTTTTGTGGGGGGTTTTTGTTAATCAGATATGTTTCCATTAATTTTCTACCAATATTTTTTGTATTATAATTATACTGCAAAAGTTCATTTGAATAAATTTGAATAAATCACTCATATGTAACAATACAAATGTTTTTTGTTATGCCTTAGAAAGCTGTTCTGTTGCTCTACAAGTGTGTATTTCCATCACATTCACATTTTTATGCTATATTTTAGGTGCAATTTAAGACCATCTTCTGTTACATTGTGCAGAAATGCTATTTGTGCTTTGTAGCTGTGCAGTGATGTGGGAGTGTGATGGAGAAGTGTTTTATGTAGCCCCAGAGATGTCCCTGTAATGTAAGTTCAATGCCATCAACAATGATATAGAGCAGTAAAGTCAAAGGCCTTATTACCGCACCCCTAAAGTCTAATCACCTAATTGCTAATCAACCACACACCAAGCATTAAAAGAAGTGAGATTGATCGTGGCTATCACTAGTGTTTTGACCCATAAACTAATGGAGAACTAATCAGAACACCAACAGAGAGCAAAGAGAATGAGGACGCTGACATTTTGCTTTTGAAGATTCTGGCTGATCCAGTGACTGCCATACTCAGAAGATGTGCTGTTTTATTGAAACACTTGACTTTAATGGGAAAAGGAGATGACTGAGATGGTACAATGCTAAGAGGAAGCTTCAAACCTTGTACTAATGAATGTACTAAGTAAACTGATTTTGACTAAATTCAGTAGGAATATATAATGTGACTCATTAAAGGAATAGTTTTGGTTCAAAATCTGATCAGATGAGTTGCATGTGAAGTTGTTAAAATACTTGATTTGCATTCTCTGACCACACATCAGTTCAATTCTAGATTGACCTTGATCTGAAAATGTATTTGCCACAAACAACTTTTAATTAGGCTAATAAATGTTTTAATGCCTAATTTTTAGAAATTGGGTTGGTAAGATGTTTTAGTGTTTTTAAAAGAAAAATCTTATGCTCACCAAGGCAGCATTTATTTAATTAAAAACACAGTCAAAACAATAATGTTCTGAAGTATTTATTGTAATTTAAAATAACTTTTCTATTTTAATATATTTAAAAATGTATGTCTGTGATGGGAAAGCTGAATTTTCAGCAGCCATTACTTCAGTCTTCAGTGTCACATGATCCTTCAGAAATCATTCTAATATGCGGATTTGGTGCTCAAGAAGCATTTATTATTATTATCAATGTTGTGCTGCTTAAAGGAACACTCCACTTTTTTTGGAAATAGGCTCATTTTACAACTCCCCTAGAGTTAAACAGTTGAGTTTTACCGTTTTTGAATCCATTCAGCTGATCTCCGGGTCTGGCGGTAGCACTTTTCGCGTAGCTTAGCATAGATCATTGAATCTGATTAGACCGTTAGCATCGTGCTCAAAAATGACCAAAGAGTTTCGATATTTTTCCTATGTAAAGCTTGACTCTTCTGTAGTTAGATCGTGTACTAAGACCGACGGAAAATGAAAAGCTGCGATTTTCTAGGCCGATATGGCTAGGAACTATACTCTCATTCCGGCATAATAACCAAGGAAATTTGCTGCCGTACCATGGGTGCAGCAGGCGCAATGATATTACACAGTGCCTGAAAGTAGTCCGCAGCTAGGTAACTAGTTATGATATAGCTGGGGACTACTTTCAGGCGCTGCGTAATATCAGGAGAGTCAAGCTTTAAATAGGAAAATTATCGAAACTCTTTGGTCATTTTTGATGACCAAATACTAATGGTCTAATCCGATTCAATGATCAATGCTAAGCTAAGCTAAAAGTGCTACCACCAGACCCGGAGATCGGCTGAATGGATTCAAAAACGGTAAAACTCAACTGTTTAACTCTAGGGGAGTTGTAAAATGAGCCTATTTCCAAAAAAAGTGGAGTGTTCCTTTAATATTTTTATAGAAACTGTGATATTCTTGTTTCTTATAGGGTAGTGTATTTTTTAATTATAGTTATTATATTTAAATATTGATTTGACCCTTGTTGTCTTTTATTATATTGCCAATTTGTAAAATCACTTATCTAAGAGGCTAAAAGATACAATTGTGCCTAACAACACCCCTTTAACATAGTAAAATTAGTGCATCACATGGTGTCTTGTGGTTTATTGCTTTAATAACTTTATGCCAATGGCTATGGCCACTTCGGACTGATCTTAGGGACCACCATTAGCTCTGACCGATGCCGTCATAACTTTGAAGTCTGCAAATGTCATTGAAGTCTGATTACAGTTATTACTCACCCACATATAAAAACTGACCAATATTTTCTTCTGATCTTGGTCGTTGTTGGCACAAAGACCCGTGGTCTGGAACATTCTGAACCTTTCCAGAGCATTTCCTGTGTTTGAGGCCCAAATTCATCCTCATCCATCTCCGTATCTCCTCCAAATGTAAAAATATATTAATAAACTACTGATGGCAGATAAATAAACTCACTCATTTGATTATGCAATGTGCATTGCGTTCAGTTTGATTATTGTGCAGATGACTGCCCGGTTACAGTGTCTTTTAATCATTTCTTTTAATCCTGATCCATGCAAACTGTAAAGGTCAACTAGAAGCCTGTAATCCTCTCATAGGAAACACATTTCCACCAGTTACAGCCTCACCATTGTGGCAGGGATGCAGAGGGATATTTATTCATTTGTTATTTTGGTTTATGATGCAGGACAACCGTAAATGAGGTCAGAAAGTGAGGTCTTCACAAACCTTTGTCTCCTCTCCACTTATATGAATCATTCAAACTGAATCATATGTTCCTTAACACACACACACACACACAGAGTGGATATTACTGCTTGTTCTAGTCAAGTCACCTTTATTTCTGTAATGCTTGTACAATATAAATTTAGTCAATTCAGCTTCACAGTGATAAACAGGAAAATAGCAGAACCACCATATCAACTAGTTCATCCATTTTCATACAAACCAGTTGAACACTTAATTCACAGTTAAAGATTATTTTATTTGAATAATTAATTTTGCATTTTATTTGTATTTATTTTATTTTATTAAAGCTTTATTCTATTTTATTAATTAATACATTTATTTTATATTTTAAATAAGTGTTTATTTAATTAAATGTGTATTTTATTTATTGTACTTTTATACAATTACATGTATTTATTTTAAAACATTTATTTAGTGTCATCTGTATTTTTATTTATTTTATTTTATTTATGTATTTTTTATTTTATAGTTAATTGATTTTTTTATTGTAGATTTTTTATACATATTAATACTATTGTATGCAGAATGATAATGCCAATAAAGTACTTGAAAATGAAAACTAAGCAAGAAAAAGGGAGAGCAAGAGCGAGAGTTAGATGCCATTACTTATTTCTTCATGGGTAGTATAGATCAGTTTTTTAGCACAGTTTGAGGTTCTCTGCGGGTCCATTCTTTCCCACACCCTCTCTGGGCTATTAAATGACCTGCCTCTTGCTGCCCACAG